>KZ807560.1:19999-30952 GCA_000696205.2 Oncopeltus fasciatus
GTCCTGGTAGTATAACTGGAAAGTACACCGGCCCGGATAGCAGGAGATCCAGGTTCGATTCCTGGCTGGGACAGATAGTTTTTTATTTTCTATTCCCTCTCAATAATTGTTTCAAACTCTAATGAGTTTAACTGATAGTCAAGAAAGAAATCAATTGAACAAAATAGCCAAGCTTCAATAAATATCTCAGGTCACATCTATTATAAAACCTGGCACGAGGTAAGTGTACACATGCTTGATGGGCACAGTCAAAAATTATTTGGATTACATCAAACTTTGGCCAATCTAAATTAGTACATTGATTATATTATTTGGAAACAAAAATATCTATACCAATCACACCTTTAAGGAAGTAATGGATTCCTTAATGTTAGTATAAAAAAATATTGGTGAAACAAACTTCATAGTATATGCTACACTATTCAAATACTCAGTGGCAAAAAAAAAAAGTGCTTTGAGTAGTTCAATAATGTATCCCAATAATTTGTACAATTACAAAAGGAGAATAGAAACATTAATTATTTTTTCTCATCACATAGTAGAAAAGCTTTCACTTGCCACTTAATGCAAGAGGTATGTGGCTAATTGAGCAGCAAATTCTAAATGAGCTTTACATAAAGCAAATATCAACAATAAAAAGGAAATATCAACTATGTAAACATATAGTTTTATAAAACACACGCCAAAAAAAAAAAAAAAAAAAGAAGAAGATGGAATAAATGGGCCTTTATGATTGAACTTAAAGATTGCTATGGTTTTCAAGGTGACCAAACTGCATAAAGAAGATAATTTTTATTTTTTTAAAAACAAAAAAAAACAATGATTTAATGAAATGTTAATTTGACCTATTGTTTTCAAGTCATAATGTTAAATAATATATGTATATGTTCAAAGTAGGCAAACTAAGTATGTTCTAATAGTTATAAGTTTACATTGGATGAATGAGGACAAATTAGGAATATTTTTAGTTGAAGGTTATGAAGTTGTATCAAGTTTTTGTAGATAAGGGTAAGCAAGGGGTAGTTTGAGGGGTACTTAATGCTATTATTGTACTTATTCAGAAACTTCTTCCTACAGGTCTCCTAGCTTCCCAGGTGTGTAAATTAATTTGCCACAACCAGTGGAAAACGCACTGAATGCAGTCACATTTTTTCTGAGGCCCATGTCAGAGGAACCATACAAGTGAACTTTTAATAATAACTGAGACCCTTGTAAAATAATTTACAATTATTATTTTTAAAGAAATCAAATTTTGGCAGAGATGGGACTCAAATCTGCATTTTCTAAACACTAGCCAGATGTGCAGCCGTCATCCCATACAATACGTGGGCCCTTATCTTGTCATGTCAGAAACTTCTGTTGTTGTTTTTTTTAGTTGTTTTTTTTTTTTACTGTAGATATTGTTATTAGATTTTTTTTTTTTGTTGAAGTTTGGTCAATGTGTATTTTGGATCTACCTTGACCGAACTCCAACAAAAAGACCTTTAATAATCATATTAACTTTATTTTTGTATAAAGTTTATAAATATTTAGTAGCCATGAATAGTCCTAGTTACATAGTTCATGATCTTTTATTATTAATTTTTGTTTATTGGTCTGTTTCAGTAACAGTGATGATCTAAATATAATGTCAAAGTGTGTGTTAAGTTGACTATATAGATTGTGTTAGCAGATGTCTTGTTTCATAAATAACTATATTTTCCAAAATATTCATATTCTCCCCCTTTTATTGCTTTATATCTTAACTTCATTGAATTGGGTGTAGTATTTCTCCCATCATCTGGCAAGTTGAGGAGAGCTGTAAAGTGGGACTGCTTTCTGCCTCCATTTTCTCTCCGACCCTTCATAGGTTGGCCTCCACATCTTCTAACCACCTTATATAAGGCAACCCCTATACCTTGTGCCTTCTGGGTGCTGTACACTAAATTTGAATGAAAGGCTGTCCTGAAATCATCATTTTCCGGGTATTTGTCCGGATATCTGTCTTTGCAGAGTATTTATTTGTAGTGGTATCCGCAATAAATAAGTTTTTATGAGGTTAGCTTTATTACTTTTTATATAATTCCTGTATTCACAGTAATTTGTCTATGCATTCTCGATATATATCATAAGTGAACTGCAGTTCATAGTGATAGTAGCTAAATAGTATATATTTTTGAACTGACTTAACATATCTAATGCTGAGCTTGTGTTGTATGAGGTGATTCTACATCTCATAGAACTGGTAGCAGTTGGTTTACTATATATTTCATAAGTCTCATAATATATTTAAAAGATTGAGAGAAAAAATATTTAAGATAAACCACAATATCCCTTGAACAGCCTCTATATGACATTCATATATCAAAAGGATTCACTATCAGGACTTTAGTAGAACCAGTGACGAAAGGTCTTTCACTAAGATACAATAGCTAAAATATTTAATATAAGCAGAATTAATCATTTAATTCTGAAATTATTAAGTTTTTGATGATTGCATGACCATTTCAATTAGAAGATAGCTCTTTCAAACAGTTAACTTATTGCAATGTTATTATTGTACTACATAGCAAAGCAGTATATGCTGTGAAAATGGGCACAGTTGTATAGAAGGTATTGAAATATTAAAATTTATATTCATGTTGCTTAAACTTATTTTCCTAATACATAAATACTTAGTAAATCCCTAAAACATCCAATATTAATAAGTAATTGTAACTATTTGGCAGTCAAAGACAACAACTGCTGAAATAATATTAATTAATGCAATGAAAAGTGCTTAATAGTAAATCTACTAATACATAAACTACTACTAACTCACCAACAAAGCTGAACCAGGAATACAGAAAACTTGCTTATATAGGTAAGCACTCATAAAAAGAATAACCATATAAAGTCTATTGCTCTCATAGTAGAGTTTGAAGGTTTTAGATAGCTTAAATACATCATCAAAAGAAGTAGGAAATCTCAAAGTACCCTGAAACAGATATACAAAAAAGATAATTCTGGATTTATCAATTAATCCCACTTGTCCTCAGTTAATAAGATTTATTAACTTCCAGCAATCTAGATACTCTCACAATTTATTAGACAGTAATGCAGCATGCTACAGCAACATAAGATATTTGCAAATAGCTTTACAAGAATATAATTGAAAGGGAAGTATGAACAATCAAGAATTTTTTTATTCCACAAGAATAGTTTTGTCCCTTCCTATTCAGAAGTTTGGAAAAGGCATAAAGTATAATTCTGTATAAGGTAGAAAGAGAAGAAATAGCCCAAAACAGTCAAAAGNTCCCGATCGAAATCAAGTGCCTTTTAGAACCCCTAGTATTGCATTATTTTGGGAATAGTTATGGTAGTGGAAACAAAACCTTTTTTTATTTTATTTCAAGTGTTACCTCCCTTTCAACCACTTAGGATTATTGAGGGGGAGGATATCTACAGGTCACCATCCCATTCTTAATATCTGTGGCTCAGGACAAGCTTTTATTTCTTGATAAAAGGATTGCAAGATCCAAATTGATCCCATGAGCCATCCTGATGCCCCTAGTGAATATATAAAGTTTAGAAAATAGAGATGAAATTCTAGTACTGATTAAGAACAGATATGGAACACCGTGTTCGATTCAACTAAAAAAAAAGACATAAAAAATAAAACGTATCTTGATCAACTAGAGAAAAAAATTATAGATTATTTTCATAAATATAACTTTTAGTTATAGTTGTAAGGACGGTTAGATTAGTACAGTGTTATTAGTAAAGTAACACCTTACTGTACTAAGTACTGTTACCTATAAAGTAGTAGAGCTGAACCATATAACTCACCCATGAGAACCTATGAAAAAAATTCCAAGCAAAGGAATAAACCTCTCCCCCAGAGGTTTAAAGCATATATGTAGCTAATTAAATTATGTAGCTTTGGGGGGAAGGGAGAGACTCCTGGAGGCCTCTTTGAAGAAAAAAAATCCAGTAAAGAGGGATAGACTACAGGGAATATGGAAAACAATAGATGTAAAAGCAGTAAAATGGTTAAGCTCCGACTCAATGTGATATTATAATAAAAATCTTGATTTTGTTCTTTGGCTCTGCTGACCTTTATTCCTTTTAGGCAAAAGAGGAAGTGGTGCACCAGAGACTGTCAAGTAGACAGACAGAGAGGAGCTAAATGGATGTGGAAAAAGTAAGCAACTCCTCTACATTCTGTCTGTAGTGTAGAGAAGGTTGTCTACTGAAGATAATACAGACAATTATTATGCTGAAATTTTAATTCTTTTAATGGCATCAATGTGACTTAGGCTGATTTTTTTAAAACTCCTTTCATCCAAAGTGACCTGTCCTTCTTTTGGAGAAAAATATAAGAAAGGGTTAGGCTTCACAAGCATACATTTACTACAAGAAAATTGTATCCATATTATTTAACAAATTATAGGTAACATCCTTTCTCTTAAGTTCTCCTATAATACTTTATTTTTTTATTATTAAAAATAAATTATTTGTCATAAGTAAGTTGTGTAAAGTAACGCGCACTATAAATAGAAATATTTATAATAAACGAGTGAGTGGGATCAGTCATAACATTTGAAACTCTTTCTTTTTCTACTTGGACAAGTACCTATTTGAAAAGTACATTAAAATGAATGTCAGAGAGAATAAATTATACTTATACCTCTTCGGGATAAGCCCTAATTGGAGCCAAATGTGTCAAAAAACCTAACCAAACCGTAGAAGCCAAAAAAATAGGAAAAATATAAAAAAAATTAGCCATTGTCACAAGCTCATAGAAGACAATCTTTATTGTTTCGTAGTGGAATTAGCAGAGGTTTTAGTTTTGTTACGAATTAGACATATTTTTTTCTATGTTAAAACTTAGAGGAAATAACGTAATAAAGTCGAAATTCTATAATAAAACAAAGAAAATTTCCAGTAACACGATAAAGTTACTTCAAGTTCAAACTGTCATAATAAGGTTAATCTACTTCTACTGATTCCATAGAGGAAGAAAATTTGGAGGCTTGCGATATAAAAGAAACATTTTGCATCAATTGGCTAATCCTTAAACCCCCTAAATCAGTAATTAATTAAAATTTTGAATGGACTCTTCCTTCCAATTTATATTAAAATAAATTGGACTATAAAATTAACTAAACATAGAGCGTTCTAATTCAAATCACACCTGATAAATGTATTTGCTGCTGGCATCTATGTAAGTAGAAACATTAAAAGTGTAATACATAAAAATATGATGAGCATGCAATGCTCACTTAATGTAGTAATGTTTCCACGGTGGTTACTTAATTTAGTTAAATTATAATTGTAACAAAATCACTCTTAAATATAATGTAATGGGGCGCCAGGTTAGCTGGTTAGCAGGTCCGTACGGATCTCGCAATCCTGACGCCGCGGGTTCAAATCCCGCCCAGGTCAATCTTTTATTTATAATATAGAAGCTTGTCCTGAGCCATGGGTGTTTAAAATAGGGTGGCAACCTGTAGATAGCCCCTCCCTCCAATGACCCTAAGTGGTTGCAAGGGAGGCTAACACAGCAAAAAAAAAAAAAAAAAAAAAAAATATAATGTAAAAGCAGTCGGAATTCAGCCAAGATGTAAACAGTTATATTATAGCAGAAATCCTACTATCATTTACGGTAAAATTGGGAGAAATGTTTATACCTATTTCAACGCTGGTTGATGAATTCACTATAACGTGATTAAACCTCCTGGTTCCTGTCGTTATTTTTAAGTACAAGAGTCCCTTAAATCCACCATGAAAAATACTTTAGTATGCGGGAAGTGGAATTCACCGGGGCTGCCAATAACGAAAAAGAAATAGTATTGAAAAAGCTGGGCCAAGATATAGATTTTAAAATATGGATAACCTCAGCAGAGGGGTAAAATGAACAGGTTGCCAATTATTAAAGTTACAAAGACCAAAATGTAACTTAAGAAATTCATAGTTCTGAACTAAAGACTGTCTTTTCAATAGAATCTTCGTCCATCATGAACTGATGGAAGCCGGATTTAAGGCCAATCATGTGAGGTACCTAGCCCTTTGAGTTTGTTCAAGAGCTCTTTAATACTAGTTAGCGTTCATTTACCAAGGATAGTGATTAAGTTTGTTGTAATTAACAACCATATGAATTTTCAACTTACACCTTTTTTTAAAAAATATCCAAATTGGAGAATTATAGGATAAATAACTTTCTCTTATTATTTTGACTTTAATCTATTTCTGTCTCTACTTCTTTAAAGTGTTTGGAGTATCTGTAATTTTCTGAATTAATTGATCTGTGGGTTTTCAGTTATGATTTGTTTAAATAGGTTTGTAGCTGGTAAAAAGTAATTTTATAATTTTATAACGCTTTTATAATTTCTCGTAATTTGTAATAACTAAGTATTACCTTATAATTTCTACTTCTAATGATGTTTTCTATGATTTCATCACTGATATGATTTAATGTATTTTCGTCAACTGTATTTGGCAAACTGAATCGAATTAAGCATTTACTGATTCGGCGAAATAGTTAGGTCTAAAGAGATAAGTAATACCTCTGTTGTTGGTAACTCCAAGGTCTTGTTTCAAAATGTGCAATGCCCTCTACCTGATAAAACGGCACCAGTATTATTTAAAGCTCGGCTTCTAGTTTTTACTCCAACAGTACTAGCCCATTGATTCAGGGACCAATTAAGCCTAAAATAAATAAAAGAAAAGTATTGGTCTTAATAAAACACTTAGAAAAATAGGTCAAACTCGTTGAAAATAGTACAGTAAACAATTATCCATCCATGAAACGAGAAACAGTTAAGTGGACGAGTAACACTGAGACTTTGAAGATAGGGCTATAGATTAAAAAGCAGACGAGTTAACTCGTCCAGGAGTATTTATCGAGCTTGTGAAAAAAAATTAACTGGTTACTCATATTTTTTTAAAAGAATTTTTTTATTTAGTAAATATGCTTAGTTTTCATAAGTCTAGCATAACGATTATCTAGAAATATATTTTCTGTACTACATTTTAGGAAAAAAAAAAAAAAACCCCGGCTGAATGTCTGTATGGTTTAAAGATGAATCAAGTTACCATTAGTACTAGTTCTATTTCTAAAACTACTGCTATGTTCTTCTCAGTACTTAGTGTATTTCAAGAAACCATCAAAACTAGTTAAAAAAAAAAAAAAAAAAAAAAAATGTGATGCTTAAAGATTTGCCTGAGATGATTTTAGTTGGGGTTCGGTCAAGGTAGATCCAAAAAAACACAAATTTAAAAAATGTATTTTTTAATAAAGGATTATCTGCCAACGTTTTGGCTTACATTGTAAGCCATCTTCAGGGCTGTAGAAATACAATGTCATGAGAATACAATAATAATTGAAATTAATACAATAGAGAATTGCAATAATATAATGTGATATCAAGAGTATGAATGTAGAAAGCTATGTAAGAGAATTTAAAAAGATTTTGAAAAACAATTTGTAAAAATATGCAAACAACAACTTATTGACAAAAAAATATTGAAATAACATTAAAGCAGTAATTTGCCACACCTACCTATCATGAAGATGAGAGAGGACGTCCTGTCCCTGAGTTCACATTTCCATGACTAAAGTATAAATATTTTCTTTTACACAATGTGAGAGGTAAAAAAGGTGGGGGTAGAAGGTAAGAAGCGGAAGGTACAAAGGGAAAGCGGCCTGTTTCAAGAGAGGGCAATAAAAAGGACAAAGGAAAAAAGGAAGGGTATTATTGGGAATAGATAACTTTGGAACTGGGAAAAATGTTTGACAGGTTTATTGAGGAGATCTGATGGATTTTAGAATGTTGAAAATGTTAGAATAAGTTGAGGAAATTTGTTCTATGTCCGTTCTGTCGTTAACTGGATAGTGTAGTAAGTTGATGTGAACGGTTTCAGACAAAAGACGTTTGTGTTGATAGGGTTCAGTGGAAAGAATGGTTAAACTCTCGAAGTCAAATGTGTGTTCTTCATGAAAAACATGTTTAGTGAGGGCAATTTTTATTAGTTTATTTTTATGTTATTTTTATGGTTATTAATTCTGCGGGAAATAAAAATGCGGGAGAATTATAAGCAATAAGGTTGTAATATTTATATTTGTCTATGTGTGTTTTGTCACGTAGTTTTCTTATCTGGTTATTGAATTTTTTAATGAGTGCTGGTGTGGGGTCTTTGTTGTTGTGGGTTTAAAGATTTGCCTTTTTCAAAATACCAATCAAGATTGGCTTTCGGTTATAGGCGATAGTGGTATAATAAGCAAATATTTAGCAATATAATAGTTTCATGTCAAAAGTATTAAAGATGTTCAATACCAGAAATTCTTATAGTCCACTGCTATAAATATTTTCAAGATATTGAAAAATCCTAGCATTACGGGCTCAAATCCCGCATTGGGCCAAGGATGTTTTGAATGGGATAGCAACCTGTAGAGAGTCCCATCCTCCATATCTTAAGTAATTGAAAAGGAGGTTTAAAAAAAAAACAAAAACGACTAATTTGAAAAAAAAAGAAATATAACTTTATTAAGTGAGTAATATAGAATTTGCGTCGTATTGATTACATCTTGAAAATCCATTATGATTTAATACAAGAAATGCAAGGGAGTAGAATTTAAAAAATCTTACTACCTCAGCAGGACTTAAACATTACTGCCCGTAAAGCAGGAAACCCGGGTTCGAGTCCCGGCTGAGGTAGTAAGATTTTTTATTCTATTTCCTTTATTCTCTTGTATTTCTTGTATAAAATCAACGTGGGATTAAATACCACAACTAAAATCAGTATTTAAAAAAAAAACAAAAAAACATTATGATTTAATTTCCTTCTGAAGGATATGGGATAATATAAGAAAAAATAACAACAGGAAGGGGGGAAAATTAAGAAGAAATCAAAAGCACTAGGAACCGTTTTGAGTTTACTATTAGTGAATAATATTCATCTGAATAGATTTTGTATAAAATGAAATTCTACTTAACTTGACAAGTTACATTTGAACCTCTATGGATTTTAACAGCTGGCACAGTTATTAGGGCTTAATATGGATGAAGTTTATTTTGTAATTAAATTTGTGTTTTAAAGATACATCATTTGTATCTTTTCAAATTGTGGGTCCCAGTTATTTCTTTTTTTTTTTTTTTTTTGTTGCTTTTGGCTACTAAGGAGACTCTTCTTGAGAATAGAGAGAGTGGAGGTACATTAGTATATTATTTGAGTAGAGAATTTAATTGCTCTGTAAAAGGGTTCTTTGTAGTTTTCCGTAACGTTCTGTCATAATTTTCACGCTAAAATCCCGCATTTAAATTGATTTACCTTTAATTTTTATCAATTTAAAACTGTAGATACCGTTACATAATTTTATCATTAATATTGACTTTTTTTTTGTTGGTAAAATTAATTTTAATCTTGTTTTAAGTTATTGTTTTAGTTTTTTAATACACTTAACCTCCGCTTGTCACAGAAATGTGTCCATGGAAAAAATGAGTTATATAAGTAATTAAATATCTTTTTTAACCCCACAATTTTTCAAAACAATGTAAGCACCTATTTGAAATTCTAGTGCATGTTATTGTAGTGGAAGAGAGGTGGTAGTTTTTTATTTATTATGAATGGAGCCAATCTATGATTAAAGTAAGGAGTTAAAAATGAAACTGGTAGGTATATATTTTTAATATTTATCATAGACATTTTGAACGTCTACATAGTTCAAAAATAGATTTTAAATCACGAACTTAAATGATTAAAAAATTTGATATTTTTTCCCTAACCTATATTTGCTCAGAATCAAAAGAGATAATATAGCCATGAGGTTTATGCACAACGTTTTCTTCATTTTGTATTTTTATAATGTAATTGTAATTTGCTGTTGTTTAATATTAAAATCTTTAACTTGTTTGATTGAGATTTTGCCCTCTCCTTAGGAGACGAATAGTTAATATTGGATACATATGGGCTTATAATTTATTGTATAAAAGTTAAAGAAGAACATTTTCACACCAATTAACTGCAATTTTTCTTTATTACTAATTCAGATTACTAGTCTAAAGTTTAAGATTATTAAACTTAAATTAATCTTAAAATATTAAGATTTGTAAACTACTTTTTGAACTATCCTTGTTTCTCAGAAAACCTGGTTCTAGAAAATACAGCCTAAGTGATGATCATTATTAAGTATTAACCGATTTTGTCCATTAACAAATTCATCCAGTGATTTGCAAAAAGAAGTTTAAAAATGTTATTTGGTTTCTTTGTTTCAAAAATTATGGATACCAGAGTGGATAGGGGTGTATAAAAAAAAATAAATAAAAAAACAAAAAAACATTTTATCAAATTCAAGACTTTAAAGGACTGTAAATGTTTTTATCCTATTCCTATTTAATATTAACCAATGCTTAATCCCTTTAGAGCATTCTTTAAGCTTGTTAAATCCCATCTGACTTCTTTAAAGAAGGCCTCAGTTTATTTATTTGTTTCAGAGTAACCATGGTAAAATGAAAAATAGTACACCGTATTTCTTACATGGTCAACTTAAAACCAGTCTTAGTTCTTTTTTTCTTCTTTTTTTTTTTTTTTTTCACTTTTTAGCAGTTTAAGGTATGTTAATCAGGAGCAGGCTTAGTTTATGGGAAATCTGGAGGCCCTCCTTCAAATCATCACAAAAATGTTATAAAAAAGAAATTCCTGATATAATCTCCTATATAATTTTCCTAAAATAATAATTAAAAAAAAAGAATATGAGTTTATATACATATTTACATAAATGTGTGTTTTTGTATACACACTTATTTACTCTAGTAATAGGTGTATTACTATATATGTGATTATATACCCATTTATAGTATTGGGTATATACACATATGCATACCAAATATTATAAAATATAAATTAGGTTTTAATAATTTGTTAATATTCTAAATTTATTTTAATCATTAATTTTTAACTATTTATCTTCTTTCTGATAAGAAAAAAGAGTGA
>KZ807560.1:49215-73528 GCA_000696205.2 Oncopeltus fasciatus
ATAATAGTTTAAAAAATTATAAAAATTTTAGTGTCTTTATTTCTTAATAAATTTCACAAATATAATACCTTATGCAAGGTAGTACAAAAAATTATCCCCCTCCCTCTCTAAAATAAATCAAAGTTAAGAATGTAGGCATATGCTGAATGGAAATATAAGCATGCATAAATATTTAAACAATAAAATGAAAGTTAATTATAATCTCGTAATGTGATATATCACACTATGAGTTTGCAATGAATAATAATAATTACAGTAATAGGGCAAATAATTCGTCTATTGCAAAGGAGTGATAGGTCTAAAAGTACTCCTTTTAGCTGAACTAAAAATAACTGTGTTGAACAAAATAATTGAAGATATTTATTATGGTATTTTTAATTATTACTTTTTAAATAAAAACAAAATTAATTCCACAGTTGGATTCAAACGCACACTTCCTGATCACCAGTTATCAGTGTGTCAAAGGAATTGGAGTTTACTTAGTGCTTTGGTTAGCTCTAGAGGTCTTCAAGATGTTTGATTTCTGAATATAATGTATTGTGTTTTTTTCTTGCATTCTTCTGTTTAGCAACTCACCTGTTAATGATTGATGATTAATTCATTTGAAGAGGTAAAGGGAGTGGGGGGGGGGCATCAGGGTAGCTCATGGGATCCGTTCGGGTCTTGCAACCCAGGCTTTGCAGGTTCAAATCCAACCTTTGGCAAGCTTTTATTGGTAACCCCTCCCTCCATAGCCCTAAGTGGTTGTAAGGGAGGCTAACACTGAAAAAAAACCAAATTGTTTGTCTTCACCATCCAGGACAATGATATTAGTGAGGTACAGGAGCAGAGGCCAATACTAAACTTACTTCTTGGTCAGAAGGTGGCTGATTCAAATTAAAAGTTTCATACAGTTGAGGATTTTTTTCCATTCAATACTTATTTGCTATATTTTTCTCTTTTCTAAAGCTTTCTTCTTTATTTTGAGATCTGAGATACCCCCTCAGAGCTTAGGAAGAAAAAAAAAAAGGATAAGTGTTTTANAAAATTAAGCAGGCTTATAGAAGAATTAATATGGAACAAGTTATGAATAAAAAGGCAATTTTGTTTTAAATCATATTCAACTACTTTGATTTATGGGGTTAGGTAAGTAAACTTCTTATATATCTATATATATATATATGTATTTTTTTTTTAAATAGTGTCATATCATGCCATTATGACGATGCATATATATTTTTAGCTAAATTTTGATCCTTCAACAAGCACGGTATTTTATAAAAATAGTGGTGTACCAACAAAACCTCTCATTTTGGTCATCATGACAAATATTTAAAAAATGGGTTCAGAGTACTTTAAAACCTCTAGTATAAAACTTGTATAACTGTTTTTTTTTGCATGTGATAAAGTTGAAGGTCGTTTAACTCGTTTGCAGAGTATTCACATTGTTGCCTTAAAGCGATAAAAGTCCTTGAAAAGAGAGTACCCCAGTTTGAGAGCTCTTTATGACAGGTCAAACTTCTAAGTTCAGTGGTCCCTGTACTGAACGGCCAACTCATACAACGTTGACTGTAAAACCCTCTTTGTCAAATGTGAAGTTCTCTTTGGCATGTAATATTTGCTGAGGTTACGAGGACTACTTTCCTTTCTCTGTGGCGCTCCCACACTGGAGGGAAATGAAAAGCCTTATTTACACTTTGTCCTATATTTAATAATTTTAGCTCCTTTATGCTTTATCTTAGGGGTGAACACCAACTTACATTAATTTGAAATTGAAGGGCCAAAAAGTATTTGAGAATGTGGATTTGCGCGGATCTCTTTAGTTTTACGCAGTGGGTTCCATTCAAGTCGAGTAGGCAAGAAATATACGCCCGCCTAGTGTCATTATGTTTAGAATAGATTGTTTACCTTTAGAATTTACACAATTCATTAATATTTTAATTTTACGAAAGAAGACAATAAAAAATATTATAGACAAGCTAGTTTTAGATCGCAGGTCCTAACTGATGCATATGCTACACACTGCAGTATGGGCATTGTAGTCGGCCATCCTTTTTGGAGTTTATGTGGTGCAATATTAGTTTGCCTGTCAGAGTAGATTGTTTAGGATCCGACTTATTAAAGGCAAGCTCTTAATTTTAAAATTATTTAAGATTTAACTATTTTTTATAATATATTGTTAAATAGACAAAATTGCTCCTCCTCTGAGGCTTCTACCGTCAGCGCCTCAGAGGAGGAAGTTTCAGCAATTTTATCTCACATATACGAAAAATATTATTTTCAAATTGACAACGAAGCTGTTGGTTATTATTTTAATAATAATATTTGTGAAACGAGGCTTATGGACTAATTATTACCAAAATAAAAATATGTGGGCATACTATAAGAAACGTAATGAGCTATAAATTGAGAAAGACGTACTCATGTGTGGCCAGAGTTATCGTTTCAAATTCAATGCGTACTGGCTTAATCAAGAAGCTTCATAGATCTCATTTAGGCAAAATGAAGTCACTTGCAAGGTCATATATATGTCTGGTAGCTTAATATTGACACGGATATTGAACAAATGTCTAACGAATATGACAATTGCAACGTCAATAATGATTGACCACCGAAATCAAAGCTTTCCTTGAAAAAGGCCAATAAAACCTTGGGACAGACTTAATTTTGATTATCTGGGTCTCCTTGCAGGGTCTTATTAATTAATTGTTATAGATGTCAACTCTAAATGGTTAGAAGCTATCCCGACCAAAACAATTTCTGCAGACGTTAACATAGCTAACTCCATGCTAGAGAAATTTTAAATGTTTGTGAAAACCAACGAAATACAAAATGTTAAGAGTGCACTGGGACACTCGCAAAGAAACAGCAACAGAAGCTGCTTATAAGGTAGTAAAACGGGCTATAAGAAATTTGCTACTAAACTGCAGTTCTAAAGAGAAGGACCAGTCAGTATTCTTATAAGATTACAAGAATACAAAACATTCTACCACTGTTCGGACCACAGCAGAATTGATGTCATACGTTACCATAGTTGAGCAGCGTCAGGCAGCCCAGGTTCGAAGAAGAGGGAGTATCCCTAGGATTAGGGACCTCAAAGGAAGAAGCAAGAGGCGCAGTTGAAGATCTGATAGGGAGACGTACTTTATACCAGACCTTTAATAATCCTGAATGCGGCATGTCGAACGAGTTAGATTAATTAACCTCAGTCAAAAAAGTAAACCTGATCTAAATCCAAACTTGTCAAAACCGTCTAAATTTTAGAGAATAAGACTCCTTAATTACCTATTCCTAATGCGCAACTAGGGAGTTTAGACTGCGTTCTTCACCTCCAGAGCCAGTGTTTACATTACCTACACCACGGGGGTCGGCCAGAACGAAGAGACCAGTCATTTGGTAGAGAAGATCTGACTTAGTAATAATGGGGATAAATTATATGTATTTGTCTTTTCAGTTTATAATTTTAACACAATAAATAAAAGTTTGATTCATTCGGTGTTTTCAATTATGATTAGTTACATATAAAATTAAGCAGGCTTATAGAAGAATTAATATGGAACAAGTTATGAATAAAAAGGCAATTTTGTTTTAAATCATATTCAACTACTTTGATTTATGGGGTTAGGTAAGTAAACTTCTTATATATCGGTTTAACAATCGAACCTACTGCTCTAACTATCTAACAAATAAATAAATAGAAAATACAAATTAATAAATATTATTAAGGTAATTAATAAATATATTTAATATAATATATATTTAAAAAGAGGTCTCAAAATAACTTATTATATTTTTTGCTTACTAATTACTGTTACGGGCCCGACGATAAAACAATTGTATGGAAGAGATTAGGTAGGCCTAGATGAATATAATAGCTGTTTCTGGGTAAACGTAATTTCTTCTTATGAAGCAAGGAAGCAGGTGGATTCCTTCAATTGACCCCTTCCCTTACAGGTCTGGTTCCCTCGTTACGTTCCTCCCCAGTCTTTAACAATATTATGAATTTGTTATGAATCATCCGAGTGCGAAGTATACTGTCCAGGTACACTTTGGAAGTTTTTCAGGAATTCGATCGAGTCTGGCACGATGATCTTTTGTTCAAGCTTAAATCCATACTTCCTATATATTCAATATAATTAAATTGAAAAAATGTTATCATGGTAAAATGTATTTAATAAATATGATGGCGATGAAATGTTATGAAAAACACTATTAAACATAATAGGTGTCGAATTCAATTTCTTTATGTCTAAAATATTTTGTAAAAACTTATTTATAAATATATTAATGAATTTAACAATGACTAACAAATCCTTGATTTCAAAGTAACTATGCTTAATTAAGTATTATAATTATTGACTGTTAATTAAGTATTAAGTTAAGTATTAATTAAGTAATAATAGTTAGTTTACATACACTTTGGTCCAATTTTATTAGAGGAGTGATAAAACAAAACGGTTTCAAAAACAATTAATTTCTGAACAGTTTCTGCCTTCATCTTTAACAAGTGATACTTTAAAAAAAGATGGTCATGGCCTAAACAAATGTACTTAAAGTTCATGTAAAATTTCTCCCCTTTCATGAAAATTCCAAATATAATGTTTATAGATACCTAAGTAAAATGCAAGTTTAACTATTTTTTTCAACAAAAACTCTCATAAGATTCTATGAACATTTTGTTTTGAGAAAAACATGCGAAGTATATGATCACCTTGTACAAATCTGAGCAATTTCCCTAGCACCATCATTTTTTTTAAAATTAATAAATCTTAATTTATTACTTTCTGTTATTAACATCTTGTAATTTGATGACATAACGAAATTACAATAGAAAAAAATTATTACAAAAAAAAATTCAAAATAACAATAATAAGAGAACATCACTGTGTGAGAGAAGGGGCCCATCGACTCCACTCCTAATAAGTTTAGGCATTAAGGCCCAGAAGGCCGCGAGGCCATCTTCGTTTAAGTCACCGGGGAGGATTGTAAGGATTAGAGTCCAACGACAGGGATCGGGCATGTGGATTTGGATGAAAGTAGAGTTTAATATGGAAGAGCTTATGAGCTTGAAGCGGGTGAAGATGAGATCTTGGACGAAAGGAATATTTTTTTTTTTTTTTTTTTAATAAATCTTTATTTATTACATTCTGTTACTTAACATCTTGTAATTTGATGACTTAAAATAAATATACTCATATAAAAAAATATAAATAAAATAAAAGAAAAAAATATACTAAAATAAAAATAAAATGAACAATAAAACAAATAAATAGCCATCACTGTGCTGGGAGAAGGGGCCCATCGACCCCACTCCTCGGTTTAGGCATTAATGCCCAGGAGGTTGAGAGGCCATCTCCGTTTTAGTCGCCGGGGAGGATTGTCCGGATGAATCCGACGACAGGGATTGGGCATATGGATTGGGATGAAATTAGAGTTTACTATGGAAGAGCTTGAAGCGGGTGGAGATAACGTCTTTGACAAAAGGAATATTAAAGTCGTGATGAAGGGTAGAGTTGGACACATAATATGGAGCGTTAGCAATTATTCTGAGCATTTTGAACTTTTCAGTTCGGGTTTGTATTCGATGGATATTGAAATGCTTAGTGGCACCCCACAGTTCTTCTGCATCGTAGGTTCAGATTGGTCGTATTATGGTCTAGTAGTTCTGTTGTTCTATGTTGTTGTAACGTCTGTTGAGTTCTTGTTGCTAGATTTTAGTATGGTTAACTCCAGTTTAGTCGTGAGTCAAGGTGGAACCAAAGGTAACGGACTGAATCTGAGAGTGGAATAGGGATGTTATTGTATGCAATATTATTAGGATTATCGTTTCTTAGCTGAACATTTGCCTGCATGCATTTTGACTAATGTATTTTAATTCTCCATTTGCTGCACCACTGCTGAATAGCATCAAGGTGGTTTTGTAAAATGTTGGAGGTGGATTTGAAATCTTTTGAAATCCAAATGAGAGGAGAGGATCGCTTTGACATCTGTAAAAGGGGCTAAGAGGGTATTAGAATGAGTGGGGATGTCTGCATCATGAATGATAAAAAGGATAGGTCCTAGCACACTTCCCTGTAGAACATCTGCTTTCACAGAGAAATGATCGAAGTAATCTGATCCTTGACGGACCCTAAAGAAACGGTCAGAAAGGTAAGATTTAAGGACTAGGTAGATGGTGCTTGGAAATATGACCTTGAGCTTATATAATAGACCAGTATGCCATACTCGGTCAAATACGTCTAAGTATGCACCAGGAAAAAATTCTCTTCGCTCGAGGGAAAGGGAAATGAAATCTACAACGCGAAATACCTGCTGGACAGTAGAATAATGGGATTGGAAGTAGAATTGATGATTAGGAGTGTGGCAGCGGGATAATTTACATTATTCCAGTTGCCACCCTCCACACACCAAGAGGTCCTTACCTTACTCTCTCTCCTCTTGGGTCCACCGCATATGTAATTCTGAAGAAACATTGGAGAATTACTTAGGATCCCTCTTCTTCAATGGGATTATCCACCACAACTCCTCAACAGAAAAATCCTTCCTTCAAACCGAACCTTCAATCCTAAACCTAAATCTCCTAATGCCCAAACTCCTAACCTGGTTACTGAATATAACCCCGGGGTAGAAGGTATCAGACCAAGATACACGAAGCCCTCCCTATTATTCAGAACAATCCATTCACCAGCTCCCTACTACCACAAAAACCTGGCATTACGTACAGGAAAGCCCCCCCCTCCAAGATATACTAAACATAAAATTTAAAAAACTGTCTTTCAAAACCCTCACAAATTTACCAAATCAGGGTACTGGGCTTGAAACAAAAGCAGATGCTCATCTTGTCCAATTATAAAAAACTGGCAACCCGTTCTCCAGTGTCAACACCCACTTAACATACAAGACCCAATCCTCATCAACATGAACTTCCAAAAATTATGTATACCTGCTTCAATGCAAGGAAAATGTTCTACACCCCTAAATCTCAGAATTAATAATCACAGAGCATCCTGTTCAGAACCACAGTCCCCTCTTCCCATAGCAAGGCATGCTCAGAGTCATTAAATGACGCTTTTCAAGTTCTAGTGATTCAACAACTTCCTGAGACGGCTTCAGATTTGCAACTAAAGACGAGAGAGTGGGCCTATATCCAAATTCTCAAAGCCACTTTAAGACCTGCATCAATTGCTAACAATAAGAGGATTAAGGTAAACCCAATCTCCTTTCCCTTCCTTAGTTCCGCTACACAACACCCACAGTCTAGTCTCTCTTCACTCCTCACCGACGAAGGGCGAGAGATCCCCGAAAATTTTTCTCCTTGTGGTTTTTTCTTTTTTTGTGTGTGCACTGCACTCCTATCCCACCTGCTCTTGATTACTATATATCGCAGCCGCGAGTGTTTCATTTTCTATACTTCCTGTGTGTGTGCGTGCGTGCGTGCGTTCGTTCGCGCATGCGTGCGTGTGTGTGTGTGTGTGTGTGTGTGTAGGTTTAAATATATACACACATTCTTTTATTTTTATAGGTAACCTGGTGGAGGATTTTAACTCTACAATAGGGTGAGAGGAATTTAATATTTAAATGGGAATCAAGTCGGAGGGTTCCTTTAGCTATGAGTTATAGGCTATTTGCAATTTTAATAGACTCCAAAACAGTGACTCACTTTCTTCTGGTGTGCCATGCTGGAGTAGACCGGAGAAGAAAGATGCCCTCTACCCTTTCAGACATCCACTAATCATAAACAGACTGCGAGGGGGGTGATATGTATATAGTCAAGACTGGTGCTCCAAATGAGGTCCTTTAGCTTTTCCTGCAGAACATAGATTATGGAATATAAGAAAATTTTGGAGTGGGAATATTTATAACGTAATCTTCTCATTGGCATACATTAAGTTATATTTGGTTTATTTGTATTTTATTGAAGTATTTCATCAATACGCTCCTTAATACAAATTTTGTTATGAAGAGAGGATTATCAGGTAGTTAAAGAATGAAATACCAATTTGTAACCAAACAGAATTTATTTTAGCTATAGTTCCGACCTGAATTTCAGGCCTTCATCTTGGAAAATATGGTTAAGGGGAAAAAGAGACTCGTGCTCTACAGAGCCTAAATTATGACTGAATCATAATGTAGGTGTCATACATCAGTCATGATGTGGACACTGTTGAGCACGAGTATCTCTCTCCCCATCACCCTATTCGTCCTGATGAAGGCCTGAAATTCAGGCCAAAACGTTGGCTAGAAGAAAACAAATTGTTTGGTTACAAATTAGTTTTTCATTCTTCAACTACCAAGACCGAATTCCTGATAACCCTTAGTTAAAAAACTTGACGGTCGACAAATTTACCCCCCAAAAGAAATTTTAGTTCATTTTCCAATAAAATATTCTTAACCTGAAAAAATCATTATCCCATATCAGAATTTGAAGATATACCTTTTAAAGATTCGTAGAAATAATATTAAAACAATCGGCCAGCCATTTATGAGAAATTTTGTGCGTTTTTCATGCGGCGGACAGACTTTTTCTTTTTCTTTTTTTATAAATTTCGGATTCTTAGTGCTCAGAAATGAAAAACATTAGTATTTCAGGGAGTTTATGATTGTGATTTCTCAAGCCAATTAAATTAGTCTATTTTCCAGGAAATAATATAAAAAATTATTAAATTTTTCAGAAATAAAAACCAATAAACTATAATTTCTTTTCGCTATACGACGAAAACAATATTTTCCGAAAACGGTAAACCGGTTTTCATAAATTTCCAGGTTTTAATTCTATTAATTCCGAAGATGTTCCTAATTTTATATGTGTTTGAAGTATTAACTCTAAGGAGATTAAATTGAAGATTTTAAAATTGTCCATACAGTCTAAAGGTTATATTTATCGATCTGACCACCAAACAAAGGCATTGAGCATTATATTTTTTGTTTTCATAGCTTTTTTTCATGACTCCAACAGTTATCCTGTAAAGTTATGGTTTCATTTGTGATGGGCAGGAGTATAAAGTCAATTTAATTCCCTGCATTTTCTATTTTATTTTATTCCTAGCTAAACTGCCGCAGTAAAATTATAAATATTGTTTCAAAATTTGATTGAAAGGTATGGTCTTATATTTGGCCTTGTTAGTTACCCACTTATAATCCAAGGAGTGGATCAAGGAGCAAATTTGTTGAGAAATATGTTGTCATTAGTATTTTTTATCATCACCTGGTCCTATATTGAAATTAAATCATATAAAACTAAATAAACTTATTGAAATAAATTACTGAGAATTGTCGGTTCCAAAATGTTCATATCCTACAAGCACTCCTTCCACAGCTTTTTTTCCCTTCATTTTTTCTTTTTGTAAGGAAGTCAACATAGCAATCGATATTTATTATTCTCAAGAGCCTAATACCAGCTTTTTTGTTAAAGAAAATTTCACGAGGGATTTTATCGGGACTGCCAGATTTTCCTGATCTAACATGAGTAAAATAATACAGCAGTAATCGTAAGCGCTCTGCCCATAAAACTTGAGGAAGATATCCATGAGCTTGTAGCATTGCTCTTGCAAGTTGCTTCAACAACTGTCCTATTATCTTTTTCTATAAATCCATTCAATTGACTACTTTAAGGCAGCAGTGTATTAATAACTGTTCAATGACATACTTATCTAAAGTATCCTAAAGTATTTCCTTATTATCAAACTCGCCACCATTATTTCATTCAAATGCTTTAACTGTGTGATTAGAGCGTTTACATTCTTCCAAAACTTGAACAAATTTCTAAGGTACATTAGTCTTTTCTTTAATAAAGCTACAACGGGCAAATTCATCCTTAAACAATATGTAATATCAGAAACCAGAAGTTGAACGCTCAACAGGACCTAAGACATCTCCAAGCATAACCTGTCCTGGAACAGTAGCTCTTTTTCTGGTTACAGGTTTTGATCTGCGAGCTTTACCACAGACACAACCTTCACAAGACTCTAAATCTAAAGAAACTCTGATGCCCAATTCTCTTTCTAATATTTGTTTAACATGTCGTAAATCCTGGAGAGCATGCCTCTCATGATATAGAAAACTAATTTCAAGAGTGTAACATCAATAAGAAGTTTCTTTCAAATATTTTATTTGGTTGTGGTTTTTTATCCCACGTAAATTTTAAACAATTCATGAGAGGGAACAGAATAAAAAAATCTATCTGTCCTCGCCAGGAATCGAACCTGGATCTCCTGCTATCCGGGCCGGTGTGCTAAGCCGTTACACCACAAGGACTAGCTAGTTATCTCATTCAATTCCCTCTACACTAGCGAGAGCCTAACTTACGAGAAAGACGAGAACTTCATCTTAAACTCGGCTTAGCACACCGGCCCGGATAGCAGGAGATCCAGGTTCGATTCCTGGCGAGGACAGATAGATTTTTTTATTCTGTTCCCTCTCATGAATTGTTTAGAAGTTTCTTTCTTGTATTGAAATTCTTAAATAGATTTTTTTTTTACTTGCTATTGCCAGTTAAAATATTTGATATTTAACCTAGTATCTACGTAAAATTTTATTGAATATACATTGACAATGAAATGGTTCACGAAATACGGAGATTTTCAGAAAATAATTTAAAATCCTATTTGTATAATTTATTCTTACATCTATTTTTCCATTAATTTTACTGAAAACATGGGATCTCCATTACACTCTACAGGCAGGCATTTGCCCATTATCCCGGTTAGTCGATACACACGCACGCCTCTGGAATATGGGTGGCAATACCTCTTTGTACATGAAGTGTTTGGCGATGGAAACTGCAGAGTTCGGTTTTGATTTCAGGAAGGGTGTATTCACGCTTAGTTTACGCTAAGTCGACCAAACCTAATTCGGTGTTGAACTATAGAGCCGACGCTGAAATATATAGAGCTGGGCTGACAAGTTACAGGAGCCCGCACGTTTCCTTCTCGCAGCATTAAGTGTCCTTTGAAAATGGATTATAGACGAGATCCTCTCACTAAGAGCAATTTTCTCGTCCTCCAATATTATCTCTCTAATCACTACAGAAACCGCATTTTTCAAATAAAATGCACATATCATTTTTGCTAAACAGTTGGAAGTAGTTCTTGTTTTATATTATAGCGAAAAGTCATTAGTATCAGTATTAAATTAACTTATTTAAGGCATTAAAAAAAAAAAATTATTGTGTTCCTAAGTGAAAACAATGATTTATAACTTTTGTGAAATAGTTATAAATTCATCTTACATGTATAAAGATTGTTAAATGACTCTAAAACATTTCAAGATTATTTGCAAGTACCGATTCAAAATTTCAAAGTGTCCTCTGCAAAGATTTTGCCTAGAAAAAATATTTCTTCTAAATGTGGGTTTGAAAAATGCAAGAGCTGCCTAAGGGAAGCATATTTTTCACTCGAATGTAAGTTCTTCATTAATACTATGAAACATAAATGCCAGAAAATAACATTAACATATTAGACCTACTGTATTCTATGCACTAGTTTCTTCGGATTTACTGAGAAATATTCCTTGCAAATTTTATTCAAAACTTTGCAATACATATATTTTCCCAAGATCACTAAAGTACGATTTAATTTTTTTATAATTGAAATTTAGAAAAATATACGACTGTTATTGAAATCTGTATTTAAATTTAAATTATTTATTGGTTTTTGAAATATATTTACAATTCATGGTTTAAAAGAGATAAGGTTGAAGAAAATTGATTAATGTATTTTTATTATTACTAGAATATTAATTATAGTTGTGAAAATTATAAAAGGTTGAGAGAAATGACCTACTCTCAAGTAGATTTCTCATTTGTTATAAAGAACGGTTCTCTGAGATCGGAGCGTCTCCTCACATAAACCCAAACCATTTATCACGAGGAACATTCATTGATACTTGTAAAAAGTGCTTTACACAGTAAATATTTTGAAGGATTGCTTTTCGGTCGCTTACCTTTACATTCCAGCATTTTTCCAGTCTGTTTTCTTACATTTTTTAGTTATTTTGTTTATTTGGATTTATTTATAATCAAAGGTTTTTTTACCAGAAGTTTAAGCTAAATACTACATTTATAAACATTAAGAAAGGATCTTGGAGTTGGAAGTTCCTAAGAAGTTCTCTTTACATTACTTCCTACCTCTCTTTCAATCAGTTTCAGATCCATCCTCTTATGTTTCTAGTTGAATCTGTTAGGCATCCATCCCTCCCCCTTCACAACCATCCCTAGCCATTTACTACCCTCATCATTCCTCCAAATTAAAAACTTTATACTAAAAAAAAAGTTTTTAGTTTTGTCTTTTGCCAAGAGTGGCAGTTTCATTAATACTTACTATTTACTAGTTAATGTGGGTGAAGTAGTTTAACGTGGAGAAAAATATTCTTTACATTTTTTTTTTTAATGATATTTGCCGATATTTTGGTCCTAAGAAATGGAACAGTCAGTAATTAAAACCAATAAAAATTACCTGGAAAATGTATAAATGAGTAAGTGAAAGAATATTATAATATGGAACGACTTCAGACTGATGTGCTCCCAGTTGAACGATCGAGTGGGTCCCGGCAGATATTCGTGTATCAGTGTATCAACAGGCAGCAAGATACTAAAATAATTCTTGACAGCCCAGACACCTATAAAAAAATAATACAATACCTAAAGGAAACGAATGCGCAGCACCACACATACCAGCTCAAAGAAGAGAAGGCTGTAAGAGTGGTGATTTGTTATCTCCACCACACTACTTCTCCAGACTTCATCAAAGAGGAGTTGACTGACTTGAGATTCAGTGTCAGAAACGCCATAAACGTGATCATAAGCCGACCCCAGAAAGGAGAGACCACTGCCTCTAAAACACCCTTGCCAATGTTCTTTGTGGACCTGGAGCCTACGCCCAACGTGCAAGAGATCTACAGCTTGACCTCACTCTGTCACTGTAGAGTAAAAGTCGAGAAGCCACATCCACGTCGAGAAATAGTACAATGTCACAAATGCCAGCAATATGTTCATACAAAAGCCTACTGTGAATACCCTCCACGGTGTGTCAAATGTGGAGGCGCTAACATCAGTACAAGCTGCCCAAAATCCCGCAACATTCCAGCTACATGTGCGCTGTGCTAAAAAAATCACCCTTCCAACTACAAGGGCTGTCAGGTGTACCAGGAGCTGAAACAGCGGACCCTGCCTACTCGCCAACCATAGACTGCAGCTCAGGTCCGGAAAGTGGTACCTCCGCCCTCAAGATTTGTCGAGCCAGGACTGTCCTACGCTCGAATGACTCAGGATCATCCCAGACAAGACGAGCCACAACCACAAACGCATCCCCCACCCAGGAGGGAGCGACCCGCTTTCTCTAACGTCCCGACTCCGCCCTCATCTAATGATCTCCACAACTTTTTTCACTCTTCTTCTCACAACTTAACTCCCTCATCACACCTCTCATATCCCTCCTGACCAACATGATCCTACCAACTCCCACACCATGATTCCCCCATCCAAGAATTCCTTTTCTATCCTTCTATGGAATGCTAATGGCATCCGGACGCATACTGACAAACTGAAACTAGTACTTGACAACAAAAACGTAGACGTAGTTTTACTGACAGAAACACGACTAACTAAACGAAATAATCTAAAAATTGCTGGCTACCAAACTTATAGGAAAGACCATCCTGACGGACGAGCTCATGGTGGAACTGCACTTCTTATCAAGAAATCCTATACCCATCATATTTTATCCTCCACTCCCACAGAGTCCCTTCAATCAACAACAGTGTCAATTTCTATAACCCTTATCCTATCACACTTTCAGCAGTGTATTGTCCTCCAAATAAGCCAATCACTACACCAGAATTTTCCGCTTTCCTCAAAGACCTCGGTCCCCGCTTCCTTGCCGGTGGAGACTATAATGCGAAACACTTGCAATGGGGATCGAGAACGATGAACTCTCGTGGTCGATCTCTATATAATGCAGTATCATCCCAAAACCTCTCCACAATTAGTCTTTCCTCTCCCACTTATTGGCCCTCTGACGTAAACCGCCTTCCTGATATCCTGGACTTCTTCATCTGCAAAAACCTTACTCCTCTTAATTATTCTGCTTCTACCTTAAACGAACTCTCTTCTGACCACAGCCCAGTTCTCCTTACGTTATCCTTGACCCCTATTCCAAAACAATTGCCCCCCCTCTCTCATTAATGGTCCAGTCGACTGGCCCTTGTTTAGAACTCTCATAGAAGAGTCTCTTGACCTCTGAATATATCTGAAAACCTCTGATTTAGATGATGCTGTACATTCGTTTACCACAAATGTTCAGCAATGCATGTATATGGCTAATCTCAAACCAAAATTTACCAAATACTCTTCTGAGTCCCAAAATCCACTCCCAGATTTGCTTAAAAGCTCATAATAGCGAAACGCCGCTCAAGGGCGTTGTTCCAAAAATATAGACACCCCACAGATCGCAAAGACTTTAATGGTCTATCCAGGCTCGTAAAGCAAAAATTAGGTGCTTTACGAAATGAGGCTTTTAATGTCCATCTGTTTTCCCATTCAGCAGGAGACAAATCACTCTGGACTGCTACTCGCAGAGCCATGAAGCTTCTACCCCCTTGCGCCGAGGAGATTGCTCCTGGGCTTCTTCTGACAAAGACAAGGCCGAAATGTTTGCCCAGCACCTCAAGCAAACATTTACTCCTCATTTAGACCCCTTAGACCTGTCTAATACCATGGAGACTGCGAAGTCTCTGGACATGCCATTATCTATGTCATTACCACTCAAGGCAGTAACACCTTCCGAGGTCAAGTATATAATCTCTCGTCTGCCTAAACGCAAATCACCCGGATATGACTTAGTCACCGGTCAAATTCTCCGTAATCTTCCCAAGAAGGCAATTATATTCCTTACCTATATCTATAATTGCATACTCCGAACTACACACTTCCCACTCCATATTCCGACATAATATTATTTCCCAAACCTGGAAAACCACCACATAATCCTTCATCCTTTCGTCCTATAAGTCTCGTTCCTTCACTTTCTAAGGTATTCGAAAAAATTCTGTTAAAACGAATGATGCCTTCCACTGAATCCTACAATATCCTCCCAAATCATCAGTTTGGTTTCCGACGTACGCATTCTACTGTCCAGAAGGTATTTCGCGTCGTAGACTACATCTCCTCCTCCCTTGAGCGCAAAGAGTACTGCTGAGGAGCTTTTTTGGATGTTTCCCAAGCATTTGATAGAGTCTGGCACAGTGCTCTCTTGTTTAAACTGAAATCCATACTTCCTAATAACACTTACCTTAAGTCTTACTTATCCAACCGTTTCTTTAGGGTTCGGCA
The DNA here is from genome assembly GCA_000696205.2 of Oncopeltus fasciatus. Lineage (NCBI taxonomy): Eukaryota > Metazoa > Arthropoda > Insecta > Hemiptera > Lygaeidae > Oncopeltus > Oncopeltus fasciatus. The sequence goes on from KZ807560.1 coordinate 64,520, forward strand.
AGGATTAGATTACTCCGATTTCTACCAAGTGTAAGCGGGAGTTCCTCAAGGTAGTGTGCTTGGACCTATCCTATTCATCCTGTACACTGCTGACATCCCTACCCATCCAAGTACCCTCTTTGCTCTATTTGCGGACGACAAAGCTATCCTATCCTCCCATCCCAATCCTAAAACTGCTTCCAAAAACCTTCAGGATCAACTCGAAAAAATCAAACAAAGGTGTGGCAAATGGAGAATAAAAATCAATGAAGCAAAATGCGTTCAAGTTAATTTCCAACTGCGGAAAAAAGACTTCCCTGAAATTGTGAAATTTAACGATATTCCTTTACCACATTCAAACTCCATTCGTTAACTTGGGTTCCATCTTGACTCACGACTTATATGGGGCGAACACACTAAAATTAAAATACAAGAACTCTATCGACGATATGGACTTCTATATAGACTCATGAACAAGAACTCCAATCTTACGATTGAAAGCAAACTGACGCTCTACAAAACTTTATTACGACCAATCTGGACTTACGGGGTAGAAATCTGGGGTGCCGCCAAGCCTTCCAACATCCAACGAATCCTTTCAATCCAAAACCCTCCGAATAATCGCAAATGCTCCCTTTCACGTATCCAATTCCTCTCTTCACCACGATTTTAATATTCCTTTTGTTCAGGATCTAATTTCTTCCCACTTCAACCTTTTCCACAGTAAACTGCCATTCCATCCTAATCTACTGGCACAGACCTTGCCTTCCAACTCCAACCCCTACGACCCTCCCCGTCGGCTCAAACGAAGATGTCCCCGCGACCTACTGGGAATGGTGACACTGGTCACCTCCTCTCCTCATGTGACTTTCATTAATGTCATTTATTTTCTATTATACGATGTCATTAAATTAAAAAAATGTTTATCTATTTTTAACAGAATTTAATATATAAATAAAGGATATATACCTATAAAAAAAAAAATGATATCCCTATCCAAATTTACGATTGCGTTAGATACCTTCACTCCCGACAAACGTGAGACAATCAATAGATAATAATCAAAAGAGAAGAACTAAACAGGGGTATGGACAACTTTACAATCTACTATGTCGCAATTCAACCTTATCTTTGACCTACAAACTTATAATTTACAAGTTACTACTTAGACCTATTTTGACATACAGAGTTGGACTGTGGGGCTGCCCCCCAAACCATTCAATATCCAAAGAATACAGTCCTTCCAATCCAAAGTCCTAGGAAACATAGCTTATGATCTAAAAATTCAATTCGTAAAAGATTTTATTACATCCCGATTCATTAAATTTCACTCAAGCCATTCCTTGAATCCAAAGTCCAAAAGTTAGATTTTTTTAGCTTTTTTCTATAGAATTATGCATGCTGGTTTCAAAACTGTTTTTTGTTTTCTTGTATTACGTTACGTTCAGTTTCTACATGGGTGGGGCGCATGCTGGTCTAGACCTGCCTGTTTAGTTACGTCTGTTATACTGTGGTGAAACGTTGTGTGTCGCTAAGCAGTATGAAGTATACAGAAGTGTACAGAACTACATAGTGTGTTTGAACAGAAACGTTTCCTTTTGCTGAGGTGCGAAAACCGTCCCGATTCGTTTTGTTATATATGTGGCAGTTTTACCATTCCCAGTCAAAGGACAAACATCAGTACATTTGTCAGACATGCATATTTTGCCTATTTTTTTTTTTTTTTTTTTGCTGGGTTAGCCTCCCTTGCAACCACTTAGGGTCATTGGAGGGAGGGGCTATTTACAGGCTGCCACCCTTTTTTAAACACCCATGGCTCAGGACAAGCTTCTATATTATAAATAAAAGATTGACCTGGGCGGGATTTGAACCCGCGGCGTCAGGATTGCGAGACCCGTACGGATCCCCTTAGCTATCCCGGCGCCCCATTTTGTCTATTTTAAAGTGAAACTTGGGGATCAAGATAAAGCACAAGCACCTCATAAAGTTTGTAAACAGTGTGTTGAGGGTTTACGGATATGGACCAAGGGAACACATGCAAAGCTTCCATTTGGTATACCTATTATTTGGCGCGATCCCAAAGATCATTCAAGTCATTTTTACTTTTTTATTGTAAAAACATCGGGATATAACAAGGAAAACAAATGAAAAAGAGAGTATCCTTGTTTACCGTCAGCTATACGTCCAGTACCTCATTCAGCCGAAGTCCCCGTGCCAGTTTTCAATGGAAATAAACGAGAATTGAATTGCTCCGAAATTGTCCAGCAACTCTTGAAAAGCTTCCAAAAGATAGGTTGCAACATTAGCATTAAACTGCATTTTTTACACAGCCACCTTGCTAATTTCCCGGACAATCTTGGTGCAGTGAGTGATGAGCAGGATGAGCGTTTCCATCAAGATTTGACGGTCATGGAAGCAAGGTATCAAGGTAGATGGGACGTACATATGATGGCTGACTATTGGTGGAGCATCAAGCGCAAATTTACAAAAACTAAACACTCCAGAAAAAGTTACAAACGCAAATTTTTATCTTAATTTTTAAGTACTGTTCATTAATTAATCATTTTATATGTAGGAACTCGATTTAACTTACATTAAATGTTTTGTAAATTTTGTATTTGGTACGTTCTTACTTTATGTTCTTTTAAATGCATGATTTTTATGATTTCTGAGGATATCCTGTAGTTTAAAAAGTTGACGTGATTTACAAGGTTGAGGTTATTCTGAGATTCATACGCCAAGAATTAGTGAAAAAACAGTGTCAGATCTAACTGAATAAAAAATGTGTTCCCCATTGTTATCATCATGATTTTAAGTTTAATATGTTCGTCCCAGTTATGTCATAAGTGAAGATGCAACCCAAGGTACCGAAGAGAAGTATAGGGATGATATTGTGCGTATCAAGGAGAATATTTTCTTAGCTGATAATTAACCTGTGGGCATTAGGACTCATTTATTTTAATTCTCCATTTGCTGCTCCACTGCTGAATATCATCAAGGTTTTGCAAACTGCTAGAAGCGTTTTTGGAATCAGGATGTGTAGAGAGGATCACTTTGTAATCAGCAGAGAGGGCAAGCAGGGTATAAGGATGAGTGATGATGTACGCAATGTACAGGATAGGTCCCAGAACACTATCCTGTAGAACACCCAATTTCACGGAGGTAGTCGGAGAAATCAGATCCTTGCCAAACCCGAAAGAAAAGGTTATAAAGGTATGATTAAAGGAATAAATATATGTTGCTTGAGCTTACTTAATAAACCATTATGCTATACTCGATCAAAAGCTTGAGCAACGTCTAATAATGCATCAGGACTGTATTATTTTTTTCTTAAAGAAAAAGCAGATCAACTATGTTAAACATTTGCTGGATTGCAGAGTGCTTAGATCGGAAGCCAAACTGATGGTTTGATCGGATATTTTAGGAATTTATGGCAGGCATCATTCGTTTTAAAAGAATTTATTCGAAAACCTTGGATAGTAAGGGAAGGAAGCTGATTGGGCGGTAGGATGAACAGTTTGCCGGTTATGGGGAACTGGATAATTTCACGGAATTTCCAGAGAAGTAGAATGTAGATAGCTTGAAGGATACAATAATAGTGGTAGGCCAGGAAAAAAAAAAAAAAAACAGTTTTTTTTTTTAGATTACGAAGTATTAGCCCAGTGATTAAGTCACAGCCTGGAGCTTTGCACTTAGGAAGATGGTTAATAATATACTTGACCTAAGACGGGGTTGCTACCTTAATCGGCAAGGAGCTTAATAATGGTTTGTGGAACCTAGAATTTATTTACTTAAATTATTTTACACTATGTTATGACGTAAAAATATATAATGCCACAAGATTTAGCTAAGGTTATTAAACATAAACATAATTTTGTGAGGTCTATCAAAGAACAATGATTTTACGAGAACTTATATAACGTCCCACTACTTCATCTTCTACATGACATAATTTAAAACAGAAATTAAAATGGAAGAAGATAAGTTTAAGGAAATTGACAAAGGCAAAAAAGTAAATTATGCCTGACTGCTTCTGATATTCTCAAAAAATTAAAGAAGTAAATCTCTATCTTGTAGATTGTTGTCAGTGCTTTTTACCTTTATAGTTGGTTTTTTTTTATAGAATTAAAGACATTGAACGAAATTGTTGAATTTAGTGAGAATAGTTGATTTATAGATGGAAAATTAGCAATGAAAGTGAAATAGTAATTTCAACTGTAAAAAATTAGAAATTTATTACATTGAAATCTTTAAACTGTAGAGAAAGACAAACTAAATATTTTTTAGTTTTATTGTGGAAATAAAAAAACAAAGAAATTGAAAGAAAAAAAAAATACGACTGAAATATAGTGCTTTAGGGATTGGGGGGAAGAGAAGGGGAAAGTTCGACTCCCTCAGTCGGTTGTTCCTCCCGTGCTGTACACCTCTTCAAGGTAACAGCTGCGATGATATCATCGGTCCCGAAAGCTGCTTAACTGCCATAAATAGCGAAGTTTGCTTAACTATCTTCTACTACAAAAAACAATTCTGCTGGCTACAATAGAGAAAAATACTAATATTGCTAAGGATAATAGAGCTGGGAGGAAATAAACATAAGATAAATCCAAATTTATTGCAAATACATTGGGGAACACTATAGGTTTGTGATTCGCTGGGTTCATGTGGCGGCGTTTTCGCTGGTTCGAATGTGGTTAATAAATAATAATTTAATATTAAAATAAAAGAAAAAGAAAGAAAAATTGAATATAATAGGTAACAACTTACAAGGTAGTTTCAGCAGGCAGCTCGGTCCTCGCACTCATCTGCAGTTTTTCCTCCAAAGCGGCCCTGAAATTAAAGGTCTCTAACTCGGCCAAGAGAAAAACCCAAAAATTCAGAGCACTTACCTTCTGGGAATGCGTGGCAGCCGTGAGTGGACGAGGAATAATGGACTGTATTGTGAATGGGAGGCGCATAAGGCGGCACAAAATAATAAGACTTTTATAAACCGAAATGGATACGTTAAACACTTTGTCTACTACTGGATGCAGAGTGGTTTCTATGGGATCTGGAAGCAGAGTTCTCCTATGAGATCTGGAAGCGGAGTGTCTCCTATGAGAGCTGGAAGCAGAGTGAGAGTTGGAAGCAGAGTGTCTCCTATGAGAGCTGGAAGCAGAGTGTCTCCTATGAGAGCTGGAAGCAGAGTGAGAAAGAGGTAGGGGGACACTTAAATAAATAAATTGAAGGTCAATGGCCCCAGGTTCAATACTCACAGTGCACAGTTATTTTTTTCTTTCTGTGCTTCTGATTTTCACCCAGAGGGTTTATGAATTGGTCCTGGGAACTCCAAGTCCTAATTGGACACCATCATTCATGGGAAAAGACCTGGTGCGGTGTGCAGACCACATCTTTACAGTGCTACAGGTCACGAGTATCCATATTCTAAACATGTTTTTCCTGTCTGGCTCTATGGAAAACGAGGTTTTTATTATCATTTTGCATTAAGTAATGTACTTTACAGTAAATATCAAAATAAAATGAAAATAGTTAAAATATTACTTGAAACAGTTCCAGCTCACACATACAAATTTCTAAAAATTCTATCTGAAGTTTTATTTAATATATTTTGTGTAAATAAAAATATTTTAAATACCATATAAAATATACCATATCTATTTTGGGGGTTGTATTTGCTTTATTGAAATTTTCAAATTAAAAATAGATAAATAGAGGGAATACTTCACCATTTGCGAGTTTCGTATTAAAGATCCTAGGTTCCTATTTGTTGTTTGGCCACTTTTCTTCTAATTTCTTTGCTATAAAGTACCTCATAGAGTGCACTGTGTCGTGAAATGGAGTACCAATGATAAATATGTGAATTAAACGACCTCAAGAATAAGTAAAAGTGTTGTTCTGAGTTAGTAAAAAGGAAATTTATTCGATTTTTTGGATCCGTCCATTAAGTATGAGTTGTAAAAGAGAGCAAATATAAGGGAGCGAACCTATACAAAAAAAAAAAAAAAATACCAGGTACTCAAGGTTAACAAGGTTTTTTTTTCTGCCTCAGGATGTTCATTTTAAACCACGGAAGGAGCTTCCAATTATTCTTGCATGAGTTCTCCTGTTATGTGTGATTGGTGGTCGGGGGGGGGGGGGTCTAAAATATCAAGATTCTATCCTCTTTTTCTCAATGCGACTCTCACCTGCTCGTTGCGGGGCTAATTTAAATGCTCTCTATAGTTTTAGGGTTCTCCATAGTGCTGTTCAGTAATATGGACTCATACCTGGAGGTGTGGAACGTATCGGCAACATAGCTAATCTCCTATTGATGCAGCAAAATATCTAAAATGCCTTAGGCAGCACATGGAGGTCAAAAGTTCACAGCAAAATAGTAGATGACGCTCCTCCCCCGTTTTGTGCTTACCTGTTTAAGTAGCCAGAAGGAGAAAAAAATCTAGTTTTGATAATGGCACCGTCAGAGAGAATGGGTGATTGCTAACGACTGCCGCGACCTACTCCCTGACTACAGATGGGAACTTGGTCAAAACTACAGCTATTAGCTAATGCTACTGAAAAGTGATCGAAAACTCTATTAGGCGTCGCCAGGGTAGGTCAGGGGATCCGTACGGGACTCGCATCCTGGAGCTGCGAGTTCTAATCCCGTCCAGGTCTATCTTTTAATAATAAATAAAAGCTTGTCCTGAGACATGGGTGTTCAGAAAAGAGTGAAAACCTGTATATATCACCTCCCTTCATGACCCTAAGTGGTTGAAAGGAAATTTAACACTATATAAAAAGAAAAAAAATTAATAGAACCGCAGTAACTAATGTCGGTGGCCAACAGGTACTTGGGAAAGCTACTAAAGAATGATTTTTATGCGGTTTACTGGTGGACTGCAGGACAATGGCGGAGAGCTTAAAGAGAGTTCGAGTTTTAATCTCTCTTAGACCAGTTAATTTAAACACTGAATGGATTTCTATTCTTATTTCTTACCGGCCAGATTATAGTTGGTCTTTTTTTTAAATAGTATAGCCTCCCTTTCAACCACTTTAGGTTATGGAGGAAGGGGCTATCTACAGGTCGCCACCCAATTCTATACATCCGTGGCTTTTCGCTCCGTTCACAATTTTCATTCAGTAATGATTTTGTTTATTTTTTTTTCACCTATACAGTTCTAAATTAGATATTTTCACAACATACTGTTAATTATGCCGACGCTTTTACATACTTCTTGAATTAACTCCAATTCAAGATGTACCTAAAACATTTATTTTATTCAAAGACTTTGAAAAAAAAAAAAAATATATCGTTTTATGCACTATTAGAGAACTTCGATGAGCCTGATGTTTCATCTTATGTAGAACATATACTAGGCCAGTGAAATACATCTAGGTTTATGTTGAGAGATATCTATCTCTATTCCCGTACTTTAGGGAAGTGCTTTCGACGGATGGAACTCGCCTGACAAAGTTTACCGCCTTAGTTCCCTCCGGGTATTTGTCGAGGATGACTAAATCAATAATATCCAGTCCCTATCTCACACCCATTTTTATTTGTGAGATGACAGGGATGATGGATTATTTCCATATAAAAAAATGAATGTTTCCCATAATTTCCCCAAATTCTGTCCAAGATTATTTCGTCCTAACTTAGTCGCGGCGAATTGCCGCAGTCGAAAGTCGTGTCTTTTATTATCCTAAACCTGAGTAAATCTCTGTCGTGCCTTGCTTACTTAAGACTTGCGTAATTGTAAAACTTAGTTTCAGCCAGGTTGTTTTAAATTTGAATCTTACTTTAAAGTTGTATATGAAGCTTTGGATGCATTCTAACAATTTTTTCCTCAAACTCTCCAATAAATCATCTATTTTTGTTTGGTTTTAAGCAAAATACTTGGGGCACAGTGTTCCTTAATAGCTCTACTACTGAAAATGAAAGCAAAATAGATATATCGATTGATGCCCAGAACGATTCAAGTTGAACTCATTTTCTCACTCTAATCTGTTATCCTAACCCACTCTTTATCAGTAATATGAATTTTAACGGACCCCCCCCCCCCTGAAACTTCTTTTGAAAATATGAGGTTTTTACACAGAAACTGGACCTAAGTAGATCTGGTTATTCTGGGGTAAGTAGATTAGCTTATTAATTGAGGGCTATCTAGCAAACATCGTTACATCATCTGACGGATTTTATGCAACCCCATTTCCTAGAAATATTACTGTGCAGCCGATGAAACTATGTAGCAGTTTTCGAGGGCTGAAACGTTTCTAGAAGAGACTTACTCTCATAGAGAGTAATATGAATAATTAAAGTTGTACTATGCGGTTGTAGCCTTGACAAAAAGTTAATATCACTCTATATATGAGAGATACGAGGCCCATCCATTGGAAGTTATTTCAATGAAAACACTGGGTTACAGATCACCTCCCATATATAGCTCGACCAAGCACTTATGTATGAAAAAGTAATTTGCTCTCAGGGTAATAGCCATACATACATCGATAATGGGGCAACAGGTGGCTTGTTCACCCTCCGATCTATTTGACCGTCAGTTGATACTCTTCCTCTCGCCTTTCCCACCTTTATACACAAACACTTTCAGTCGAAAAAAAAAAACAATAACAATTTTCGTTTCAATTGTCAACAGGGTTCCTCGTCAATTCCGCATTCTTTTCGGAATATTAAATATCTCTTTAGGTATTTAAAAATAGTTTTCTTTGAAGTGAAGAAATCTCCCTCATTTTGAGTAAAATTGAAAAGTTTAATCATTTATTTGTTTACCATTTATTGTTTATTATACTTAGAAAAGCTATTTGGTAGAGGATAATGTACACAAATATACATATATATTATGTTTATCGTACATATAGTATAATATACAGCATACTATTAGGCATTCTTATAACATTATAACATAACATTTCTTCGAAATAATTATATATTTTTCTACTTTTATCCTAGTTATTGTCAAATTTTGTAATTATTTTTGTTTTAATAAGTTAAACCTTTGATTTATTAATAGAATATCTTTACAGTGCTACAGGTCACGA
>KZ807560.1:86608-97992 GCA_000696205.2 Oncopeltus fasciatus
ATATATATCTTTTAAGAATGGTTATCTTTCTGATTTATCTTTATTAGAATTTAATTTTTCGCACGACTATTATCCTAATCCATTATTGGGAAAACCTAACACTACTTCATCTTTAAAAAGATTGAAATGTATTTACCAGTTTAAATATAGTTTATTTGACCCTATATTAATTTTTGAGATTGAAATATTCTTCGATTGTTTTATTTTATATAAAGCGGAATGTGAGTAAAGCTCTCCGATTGGGGAGTTTGGTGTAATCATCGGTCAGTAAATTCTTCCTTGGCCGTTTCATAGAGATCGGTAGTGATTGGTAATAAGAAGGTGATTTGAGCACCGTGTGCTATGACATACCGGAGAAAGCATCAAGAAATAATCACAGATTTACTATAGAATTATAATGAAGTAAGCGTAATAAAAGCTCTCCTGCTTTTCATGGGAAAATGCGAACTTCAATGTCCGCCACCATAATTTTAGCATCGTTCCCTAAATAATACAAAATCTTTTCGTTTTGACGGTTATGTGGATACCTGGGGTGCTCTTGGTATTTCTTTATTGAATGAAAGAAATATGAAGCAACCATCCACAATATTTCTAGAAAATAAATCCCTTAACCGTACAATAAATGCCATATAGATATAGGCCTGATGGTCATTAAATGAAGATTAGTCAAAGCGAGTGTGAACTGAGTGAGCTCTCTCAAGAAACCATTGGTGGTTGATGACTGATGATTGGGGCTGGTTGAGGGTAAGAGAGGGAGCGGCCAGTTGCTTGAGGTAAGTCTGGTGTGAGAGAAGGGGCTACTCTAATCCCTAGGCTACATTGGCCGAGGAGTGGGAGGGGGGGGGGGAAGTCGGCCTCTACCTGAGCTAACTACCCCTCAGTACTCGAGCACTCAATACAATCATAGCCCTCCGCGAGTCATTCTTCAAGGACAACAGCCATATTCAATTTCATTTATAATTGGAACTCGAATTATGTGTATCATAAATCTTATATGAGATAAGTATATTCGTTATTTGTAATGAATGAGAAAACATTGTCATAATGAAAGTACCTTTAAAGTTACATCATTATTATTAATAAAGTATAAAGTATAAAGTGGAATACATAGGCATCATTCAAGCGTATAAACTTGTTTTTTTCATTGAACCAATTTTGAATAAACTGCAGAAACTTGTTTGGCAATGAAAAAAGAAAAAAATTGAGAAAGAGATGTTATTTACTTCAATATCTGTATTGAAACATTAATTGAACCAATTTATTAGGATAATACAACATTTTTGGAGTATTTTCAAAACAATTTTGAAGAATTTAAATGTGTTCATGCGGTGTAAATTCCACATACGTAATGAAGTTTCGAAATGTAATGCGAAAAGCTGAGTTTGTTAAAGAGAAAAATGGAACTAACAGGAGTAAGGGATTACCTAAAATGCCAAAAAAGCTTGTGTAATATTTAATTTAGAGTCATGCAACACAAATTTTTTTATTTATAAAAGAAATATTTGAGGAGTTTACAGAGTGAATTTAAAACAATTAAGAGCGGAGGTTTACCTGAACTATACATTTTTATTTTACGGCCTAGAAGCAATTTTTCATTTTGCTTTTTAATAGAAAAAGAAGAGGAAAATTATTTATTGAACACAATTAGATCAATAGGGGGCAGGGATTACCTGAAATGTAGTGATCAAATAGAGAACATTTGTTTTTTCTTAGTGACCACAATATTACGTTTTGGATGTTCACGTTCATTATTACGTTTACAACAACGTTACTAAACACTGAAGGATATATTTTCTAAATAATGGAAATTAAATGGTATAGAACGTTCAAATAAAAATATTTATAAATTGCAATACTTTGTAATTGTTACTATTTAAGCGAACTTATTTAAAAACATTCCTGCGTGACTGGACTTTAGGTGTTTCTTTTTTTCCCTAGTAACAAGTTGGGTCTTCTTTGTGATAAATGTAAATTCTCTTCTACAAAACTGTAAAAGAAAAACATATCCGCTGGATGTAGCTTGAAATGACAAGTCGTGATGACTTCTGATAAAGTCTATGAAACATCAGATTACCAGGCTGAGATTCATCCTATCAAATACTTCATTGATAAAGAAAGGCAGAAATTACAGAACAATTTGAAGACATCTGCAAATTAGAAATGTCATGGAAGTACTCCTGCAGATGGTAGGCGAGGGAATTCCCAAGCCTTCTATTAGTCCTTGGCTCAGGTTTTCTGGTGACTACTGTGTTCCGTCACAAGTGTAACGCGACAGCAAACCACTGACACATTCTGCTTTTTATTTATTTTTAATTCTTATTTCGAGTTCTAGATTTTAAATTTATTCATAAATCATACTTAAATTTCATGTAAATTGTATATATCATGTCATATATGTTTATATATGTTATATATGTATATTTTTAACCACATATTATATTTCTTATTCTTTTTAATCGTTAAACGATTATTGTCCGATTATTTGTCTTATTATGAAGTCATAAGGGCAAATGATAATTGTTCTGTTTTGAATATGAACAAAATATGTCCTACTTCCGTGTCTTGTGAATAGTAAAAATTTATGAAAGTTTTTCTTTCGGCATACTTTTTAAAATTTTATTTTATAGATGATTCCCAATGTCATATATATATNACTTCAGTATCGTTAAGTTAGTTTTATTTAATATTTTTGTAATTGTTCTAGATTAAATTAGTTGCAGGAAGCATTTTTGCTATGATTTGTTTTCTTTCTTCCGAACTTTATATTAGAAGAAATATTTGAACTGCTATTCTACAATTTATCTTGGGATTTAGTAGTTCTGATGAGAGGGAAGAGCGATGAGACAGGCCTCGGAGGTGTCTTCCGTGAATGGTTCCGTCCGCCTCGCAACAACTAAAAATCTTACGTACTTAGTATTTTTGTCCTTTGTCATCTATTTATATTTTTGTCTCTTTTCATTAATCAATTTTAATTTTCATGCATTAAAAATTTAGAACAATTTTTTTCGTTAGTGGTGTAGTAATAACGAAGTTATTTAAAAAATGAAGTAATATTAAAAATAAATTGAGGAAAAGGATCAAATAAAAAGTATTCTGCCATTTATTTATGATTGTTCAACCACTGAAATTAATTTTTTTTCAGAGACAAAGTTATGGATCTTGTTATATATATATATATTTTTTTTTTAAGCTCCATCCTTTACATTATGTTTTATCTTGGATAATTATTAACCAAATATTTTGATTATGTTTCCTTTCCACGATAAAAGATCAATAAATTGAGCCAATGTGAAACTGAAATATGAAAACATAATTATTTCCTGAAATAAATAACATTTTTAAAAATTGGTTTATATGATTCTGTTACTTTAAACTACATTCATAAAAATTTCCAGAGAAATTCTCATTCTGAAAAGGAAACAAATAAAAGGGATAATTCAGTGATTATTGATTGGCGATGAGGAATGAAAAATGACGGTTTGAAGCGCACTTCCAAAGAGTTGCTCCATTCTGTCGGTCAGGGAATGGGAGATTCCCTCTCGTCCCTCCGACCATGCTGATGGTTGTTTCCCAACGCACATTCTCTCTCTGAGTACTAATACTCAGGAAGAGAGAATATCCCCAGCGGCAGAAGGTAAGCGGCTTTACAGTCTATATAAAGCTTGCTTGAAACAGCTCCAGAGAGTCGGAAGTGGATCATACCACTTAGATATATATATTTTTTATTTAGAAGAATAGAAAAAATCATAAAAGTCAGAACAATTATTTCTGGGAATATTGTTTTTTTTTTTTTCGTGGTACTATTGAATATTTGATAATATGTAATATGAATTTTGATAACTCAAAAATTAACTCTAAAAAATAAGATTATGTATTTTATNGAGGAGTAACTTCGTAAGGAACCAGTCTGCTTTTTCCTTCCTCATTTAGAGTAGGAGGCGACTAACAGTATCTTTCGACATAGTACAAACCTTATAACTATTTAATAAATTAATATTAAAACAAACTGTTACTTTACAGTTTCTTCCGGTTGGACCGTGTCAAGTTGTTGATAGTTGCCGAGCTTTCGCACATCCTGTGATGACTTCTTTAGGGCTGAATAGAAAATGAGAGGCGCGGTCTGGTCCTTGGGCGAAGCCTGCCTTCCCATTGGTTGATACTGTCTTCCGGCGGCTGGTCTCCGGAGTAGTTGGTTGGATCCTCTTGTCAATTAGCGCAGTGGTTTCCAGTTCTTGCTCAGTCTGTATCCGTCTTCCCTGTTGATGTTCATCGGATTCTTGGTTATTTCGATGGCTTCTCTGATGGTCCGTCGATAGTAGTTGCTTTCCCGGGCTGGTACTGAAGCGTCTTCGAATTTGATGTGGTGGCTGGTGTTGGCGAAGTATTCTGCTAGTGCTGACCTCTCCGTGCGTCCGTGTTTGATGTCTGCGATGTGTTCTTTGAGGCGTGTGTCTATGGTCCTTCCGGTTTCGCCGATGTAAGAAGTTCCGCAGGAGCAGGGAATCTTGTATATTCCTGGAGTCCGAAGTCCAAGCTTATCCTTAGGTTTCGGAAGGATGTCTGTTATTTTCCTGTCCGTGCTGAACGTTGTTCTTATCTTGTGATTTTTGAGTATCCGGGCGATCTTCTCTGTTGTCCCCTGACGTAGGGGATGGTCACTTGACCTCGGAATTCTTCGGCTTCTCGTTCTTCCTTGTTGCGCTGCCCATTTCTCTTCCTTCTGAAGGGTTCTTCTTTTATTCTCGTATAAATTTGTACATACAACACCTGGAGACTTAATTCAACTAAAATTCATATTTTAATGTACTATTATTGCAGAAATTTCGAATATGGAATATAACCCTTGAGAGAATAGAAGCTGAGCGAAAACTTTTTCTAAGGTGAAGAGAGTAGAAACCTTAAATATTGGTTAATTTAAACCGAAATTTTTAATTAAAAATTAGTAACAACTTTTAATTCTGTTTTTAACAGTAAAAATGATTGAATGCATTACTTCTGTGGGAAAAATTTTCAATGTAGTGCTCGGGAAATGTTTTTAATGGGAGAACTACTTATATAAGTGATGTTTCATTTTTGTAGAAAAACTATGTATATAATTTAATAACGAGATATAATAGTATAGTTGTTAACAATGAAGATGTACATTATGTTCAACAATTGAATATGATGATTATTTGGAAGGATCACGACTCACGAATGAAACATGGAAGCGCAGAAGCCGTCCATTTGGGTTTTTCAAACAGTTTTATTCTTCAATGTCAATGGTTGGTACAAGTAAGGTCGCTCTAGAGGTGCTATATCATTACTGATATTTATATATATGTATATATTGTTCGTATTCATATATTTACAACGCGCAATCTTGCCTGGTGGCAACTTTAAACATGTTAATGAATAACAGGTCCAACCAAGTACGCCTGTTTGAAGATAACCCAGAAAACAAAGATTTTTATATAACTTAATTGAACTCCGCAAATCTGACGATATAAAATAAGCTATCAATGAGGAAGCAGTCTCTGCTGCTTGCTGGTGAAATATTCACCCTTTTTATATCCTCCATATAACATATGTATCTTAGTGACAAATCACTACTCCTCAAGTTTATGAAAGTCTGTAGAAAATATATTGGAATCTGTACGATTCCCTCATTGGAAAAAAACTCTTTACCTCATCCGGGTTTGATTCTCGGCTGAGGTAGAGTGTTTTTTTATCTAGCTCCCTGATTCAAATAAATAATGAAATGGGGGATTACTTTACCACAATTATCATTATGATTTTAACTTCTGTAGAATAGTTTTTCTAAAAGTGACCAGCTGAGTCCTAATTTTAACAAAAAATAAAATATCACAATATCATACATTTCTACTATGGCATAGATGAATTTGAATTATCAGTCTATAAAAATATATTATTGGCCCAAATATGAAAAAAAAATTATTTTATCAAATGTGTATACTTCGCTAGTGTCCTGTAACACTAACTTCTTTAATTTTATTTTATATTTCGTTTTAAATACTCCACTTTAGTGTATTTCTGTCTTCTGTACATCTACTTGAGCAACGTGGTGTGTTGTTGTTCCTCCTATCTATATTATCCAGCAATAGAAGCAATTGCCCTGGTATGATGAAGCACGACTTACACCTGGAGGTTTGAGAAGAGGAAGGCCTAACGCCTCGGTTACCACGTAACCGTTCATCAAACTTTCATTGTTCAGTAGCTTTAAATAATTAAGCTTTAGTAAGCTTCAGGAAGCAACTGAACCAGAGGGAAGCAGTTCTCTACAAATTTCTGTATTTCCTCTCTAAGTGTCCAAATTTAGTGTCGGAAATCTTCCGACATCAACAAAGATGAATGTTTGAGGTGAAGAGCATAAAAACGCGCAATCTGGCCAGCATCAACTTTAAACATAGCTAAAAAAATGGAATTATTTTGAGATATTTTGAAGGTACTGCTTGGAGTGTGGCTGAGTGTCACAGTGTTGATATGACTCCTTTTTGGTCATTCAAAACCGAATTTATTCTTTCCTCAGATAACAGTCATTCCAGTTGTTCTCAGTAGAGGTCAAAATTCATAGACGATCCATATTGAATTTATAGGTGATGAAAAAAAACCTCCATAATTCCAAAAATGCAAGGTTTTTATTTATTTTATTTGTCTAATTGGTCCCTTCCAGCAACCAAAAAATCAGTTTGACAGCGATCTGACTATCTTGTGTATTTGGATTTCTCCAGTAAACTCAATTTTCATCACAGGTGACGATCTTCCGGTACAATATCATATCAAAAGGGTTTTCAATAATTTTTGTAAAAATTTCTAACCTCTTAGCTGATTACTGAGGAGTAACTTCGTAAGGAACCAGTCTGCTTTTTCCTTCCTCATTTAGAGTAGGAGGCGACTAACAGTATCTTTCGACATAGTACAAACCTTGGCAAGTCCGCCTCTATATTTGGGCGGATTTGACTCAACAGCTACCAGCAGAACCTTATCAATATCCATTAATGGTCGCCCGGAGCCCTTCTTCCTTTCAAATGACTTATCTCCACTGCTAAATTTTTTAAACCAATGCCGCCCAAGCAAACTTAATTTAAATTAAACGTGTCAGTGTATGCATACATGCTTGTGTAAAACAGTATAAATTGTTTTATATACTGTTTTACACATGAATGTAATGAAAGTATATATGAATGTATATATTGTTCTCATGTAAATTTTTACTGCACTGTTCATACTTACATGAAACTCATCAAACAAATGTGTACTTACGATTAGGACAAAGTTGATTCATTACTACACTAGCCTAAACTATGTATCGCTTTGTAAAAAGAAATTCTTCAGATTACGATCATTTGAAAAAAATATGAAAAATACCGGCTACTCATTCCACCTTTCTTAGCATGAGTTTCCCGTTGATTTTTGTGTCTTCTTGCAGTAATATTTCGACGTGTTGCAAAACCGTTTCCATCAAAAGACATCCGTACATCTTCATTCGGCTGATCTGGAAGTTTGGAAAACTTTGCTCTTCTTATTTCTCCTTTGCTTTCTTAGTTACTTATCTATCAGAATCCCGGCTCATTAGTGTCGCAGTTCGACCACTATTTGCTGTTCTGCTTCTTGCCTCCCGAAACTGTTATAACCAAGTCGAACAGAGAGGCAGGTCATCGTTATCGTCTTCATGACTGTTTTGGACGTAAATTTCAACATTCGGCAGATTTCTCACCACCCTAATGGAAGAGGCCATTCGATCGATCGATGTTAAACCCCACAAATTTCTCGCCAACCAATATCGGCCCTCAGTACATTATTTTGTGTTGCAAAGCTTCTCTGTGCTAAATGGCGTTATTTGAAATCGAATTGTACTGTATGCCATTAATATAATTTCTAAACACATGTGTCAAAGTTTAGTGTTTTTAGAAACCCGGAAGTATTATACAATTTTTTTTAAATTTATACATATCAAGTTTTCTTTTAATTACCATACCCTTATGAATTCATGTAAAATTTCATTTAATGGAACGTGCCCAAATAATCTGCAGTTTTCTGTATTCAATTTAAATGGATTATTATTATCACTTGCAGACTAATGCATGTGATAATAATATTATTATACTATACTACTTTGCATATTTTATTCTGTATTTAAATATTTGTGTAAGCGTTATAAATAAAATGTTTTAAAAAAATACTTCTTACTTTTGCTAGAAAATAAAATAAAGCCAAAAAACAAATTTTAACTATTTATAGCATGAGTGAATGAGAA
Source organism: Oncopeltus fasciatus (assembly GCA_000696205.2). Lineage (NCBI taxonomy): Eukaryota > Metazoa > Arthropoda > Insecta > Hemiptera > Lygaeidae > Oncopeltus > Oncopeltus fasciatus. The sequence goes on from KZ807560.1 coordinate 94,866, forward strand.
TTTTGTCACTAATTCGTTATGTTTCTTTAGCGGATTTCAGTAACACCATGTATGGGGATATAAGAATCTTCACTCCTGCTTCAGTTGCTCTCGCCTTACGTGGATTTCAATCATCTCAAGTATGGGAGAATAAGAATCTTTACTCCTGCTTCAGTTGCTCTCACCTTTCGTGGATTTCAGTCATCTCAAGTATGGGAGAATAAGAATCTTCACTCCTTCTTCAGTTGCTCTCACCTTACGTGGATTTCAGTCATCTCAAGAATGGAAGAATAAGAATCTTTACTCCTGCTTCAGTTGCTCTCACCTTTCGTGGATTTCAGTCATCTCAAGTATGTAGTATGAGAATCTCCACTCCTTCTGCAGTTGCTCTCACCTTTCACAGATTTCAGTCATCTCAAGTATGGGAGTATAAGAATCTTCACGCTTGCTTCAGATGCCTTTTGGCTTCAATACCATAAATCAACTTTCAGCCTAAGAAAAGTTCTTCCTAGGGGCGCCAGGCTAGCTCAGGGGATCCGTACGGGTCTCGCAATCCTGACGCCGCGGGTTCAAATCCCGCCCAGGTCAATCTTTTATTTATAATATAGAAGCTTGTCCTGAGCCATGGGTGTTTAAAAAGGGGTGGCAACCTGTAGATAGCCCCTCCCTCCAATGACCCTAAGTGGTTGCAAGGGAGGCTAACACAGCAAAAAAAAAAAAAAAGAAAAAAAAAAAAATTCTTCCAATTTCTTTTAATTTGAGTACTCTTGTACCTCTTTCAAATTATGTCTATTACCTACCCTGGAAAAGCATATAAAAAATTAAGAACTTAACAGACGCCATGAATAAATTTTTTTTTTTTTTTTTTTTATGTTGAACCGCAACTCACACATAAACTTCTACTTTATAAGTATAGGTATTTAAGACGTATATTGACTTAAGATGCAGAATTATGGGATGCCGCTACTCAATGGTTTGTTCAGTGCTTAACTCTGCTTTACTTCAGGGCAATTTCGGTTAAACCTTCGTAGGTAGAGGTTGCAAATAGTTATTACTTAAATAAGGCATTTAGCAATATAAGAATTTATTAAAATAGGCTATAGTTTCCAGTCGTAATTTAAACATCAAACGATAGTGGTAGTAGAAGACAGTGAAAATAAATGCAAGAAAAGTGTGGTTGAGTCGTTTGTTGTAGGCGTCCGCATTTTATTGGATAATATCGTTTCTTTGATTGGCTATTACGTACTACAGAACAAAAGAATTGCATAATAGGAGCCTGTTTTTCAGATGAGTATGACGCAAAGGGTATGTAGATCCTTGATATTGATAGTTCTATTCAAGTTATGTGGACAGTTATTGATATGTGAAATGTTAAATTTATATTTGACACTACAATTCATTAGCACAATCAGAAAATTTTCAAATGAAATCAAAAGAGAAATATAATTTGATTTTAGTACAACCAGGTAAAATTTCTAAGTCATTATAAAAATTATTTTTTACATTGTTCAAAATTTATGACGTGCATATTTCTAATACTGAGCTGGATCTCAGCTAAATTAATATACAATTATAACCAGTTTTCCTAAGTTAATTGGGAAATCTCTATTTGAATCTGAAATTGCTGTTTATGCACAATGATTGATTGTAACACCTGATTATATGCTGAAGACTCATAATTTCACTGAGACCAAAATTGATTATCAAGAATTGGTGGATTACTAAAGGTTTTAAGTCTTATTCGTGTCTCATTTTCTGAAATCCTACAAGTAAGTCCTTAATTTCAGGTAAAGTTGTTTTGTTTGATTAAGATCAGACCAACAGCACATCAGAGTTAGAACAACAGACTAAAGCACGCTCAAGAAAATCAAAACTACAGGACACAACAGCATAATGAAACCAGCATATACATAACAACATTAGCACAATAGTACTATCCACACATTTATGCATCAATACAATATTAATACACGATTTCCGAGTTGTGAGTTTTTTAGGAAGCTTTATTTTGCATCCAAGAGACATATTAGATATATTACAAATTGTCTGATGGATTTTACAAGAGAACTGACGCAGTGAGAAGCTAAAAGGGTATTAGAGCTAGGCCTATCATACTCCTTGACTAGATAATAACAGCTTATGGGAAATGATTGAACATAGAGCAATCACTTTATATGAAAAGTATATAATTAAAAAGCTAATATAATAACATTAGCTGCAGAAGAAACTTATATTTGTCATTGAAACTTAGTGAAAAAATTAATCATGAAAATATACTACAGATTGATATTTTGAATTTTGGAAAGATCAATTTAAATATTTCTGTATTTTGGTCCGATGGTGGTATAGAAGATAGTTGAGACTTTGAAATAAAAGCACAGATTTAGTTAACATTTCCAGATCCTAGCTGACCGTCAACACTGGAAAATAATTGAAAGGATATGTTTGCAGTTTAATAAGTTATGCTTTAATTTTTCATTAGTGATCCCCAAAATCTTCCTACTTATAAGGCGTATGCCTGTTCTTACTAGCTAAAGACCTGGTAAACATTAATTTCAGGAGTTTTTGCTTAGGAAAAAGTTTCCACCAAGAAAAAAGGGATATCTTTTGAGAAGCTTAGATGATGAGGGGTGAGGTTGGAGACTTCGAACACCCTCTAATTCCCCTCCATCCCCTCTCGAAGCTTACTAAAGCTCAATTATTTAATGCCAATAAACAATGAAAGTTTGATGGACGCGTGCAGAGGTATCCGAGATGTCGGGTCTCTCACGCCCAGAGGGGTGTTAGCTGCGTTTCATTCTCTTAAAACGTATGTTTCTTTTATGAGGGTTAAAAGGGGGGTGGGGGTGGTTCTGTGCTGTTGTGGTGGGGGGAAAGGGTTGTCCCGGTGGGGGTGGGAGGGGAGGACCTACCCCTCACCCGCCCTCCGGCTCCTCATTCTCTCTCCGGCACTGGGTCTGCCAGCATGCCGCCCATCCTTGCCTTCCTTATCGCCTTTGCACCTCTAAATACAGGTACTTAAAGGCTTTGTTGATTTTTATTTTACTTTTTCTTAATCATCAAAACTAATTTTTAAACGAGTTATGCAGAGGTTTCGGAACTTCATTTCGATTATTTTAATATAAAAGAACAATAATATTTAGTTAAT
>KZ807560.1:103670-114061 GCA_000696205.2 Oncopeltus fasciatus
TATGTGGCAGTTTTACCATTCCCAGTCAAAGGACAAACATCAGTACATTAGTCAGACAAGCATATTTTGCCTATTTTAAAGTGAAACTTGGTGATCAAGATAAAGCATGGGTACCTCATAAAGTGTGTAAACAGTGTATTGAGGGTTTACGGATGTGGATTAAGAGAACACGTGCTAAGCTTCCATATGGTATATCTCTCATTTGGCGCGAGGCCAAAGATCATTCAAGTCATTTTTACTTTTGTATAGTAAAAACATCGGGATATAATAAGAAAAACAAACGTAAAATAGAGTATCCTAGTTTACCGTCAGCAATACGCCCAGTATCGCATTCAGCTGAAATCCCCGTCCTAGTTTTCAATGAATTTCCCTCTTTGGAAGAAGGGGAATACGGATATGACATTCAAAAACATTGTTAAAGACTTTCTTGGAAATACACGAGCATTGAATTGCTCCGAAATTGTCAAGCAACTCTTGAAAAGCTTCCAAAAGCTAGATTGCGACATGAGCATTAAATTGCATTTTTTACACAGCCACCTTGCTAATTTCCAGGACAATTTTGGTGCAGTGAGTGATGAGCAGGGTGAGCGTTTCCATCAAGATTTGAGGATCATGGAAGCAAGGTATCAAGGTAGATAGGACGTATATATGATGGCTGACTATTGTTGGAGCATCTAGCGCGAATGTACAAAAACTAAACACTCCAGAAAAAGTTACAAACGCAAATTTTTATCTTAACTTTTAATTTGATTAATTAAACAATTTTATATGTATGAAGTCTACAAGAAACAATAGTGAAAGCTTGTACAATTCGTACAAGTTTTGTTGACGTGAAATATTATTTAATATGTGTCATTAACAACAAATCAGAATGAGGTAGAAGAAAAATTATTTTTTAAGAAAAAAAAAAAATTGTCATCTAGTAAAAAAACATGTTTGTGGTACTCCTGGAGTAGCCAAGCGGGAATGAGAAAGATTTATTAACGTACAGTAATATACTCTGAAGCCTTTGTGTAAATAAACATTTTATTTTTTTATTGATTATATTTGCTATTTATTAATGCTGCATGAATGTTTAGTAATTTAGAATTTCTTTCCCTCCTTTCTTCCCTATTCTTCCCATTCCCCCTCCCGTCATTTGCTCTCTTTCTTCCCCTCCCTTTTTGTCAACTTAACTTCTCATCCTCTTCTTTCCCCTCTTCCTTTCCCCGTCTCCCTCCTCCTCTCCTCCTCCTATCCCTACTACCTCCTCCTATCCCTACTACCTCCCCCTCTCCCACCTCCCCCGCAGTTGGCTTTCAGCATACTGAGGAAAACACACATTCAATTCAAAGACGAACTATTTTCCCGGGGTTTCTCATTAGTTTACAGGTCACATAGAGAATATAAGTTAGGGCAACTATATAAATTAGGCAACTATAGACAGGTGCAAGTAAGTAATAAAACGGAGTAAAAGGTTTTTCAGTATTTGTTTATTCTTTTTCTAGAAGTTCTTTAGAAAAAACATAAAAAACAAGGAGATTCAAGTGATTTTGGCATACAAAATGTGACAGACTCACTACTGTAAGACTAACTGTATGTTACATTGCTATGATAATTATAAAAAGAAAAGTGAACACATTGTATAATATAGAAACAGAAATTACTAACACTGCAACCATAGTTTGGGAACTTATTCCATAAAAGCTTGAAATCAAATTCATTTTTGTTTAAAAATTTATTTAAAATGTTTAAAGATATGCCCAATAAATCAAAGTTGTTGTCCGTCAAACAATAATCGGAAAACTATCACACAATTCCAGCATTTATTGTCCACAATTATGTAAAGGCTACCTCTATTTTCATAAAGAGCTATTAAACCTATATTTACTAGAATGGTTATTATAATTGAAATTACAATTTTCAATAAAGAATAATATTTACAATAAAGAAGATTCTTTTTTCAGTTCATATTCAACCTGAGAGTTTCATAAATGAAATAACTCACTAAATCTAAGTTAAAGAAGTATTGGATTCCAAACAGGAAATTTCTATATTGATAGAAAGTTAGTTTGTTAAATCTTTTTAAAAAACTCTTTTATTTGCAGTCAAATTTATTAAACTTCAGAGATTAAGAAATGTAATAACCCACGAATACTTAGGAGTCCAAACTACTTGATTTTAGTTACACAAATTAATTAATTTATTGAATTCAAATTTATTGTATTTCAATGTATCCTATATACTGCATTCACATAATAAAGTGCTACGGTTGCATGGAATATTACCAGTTATAATTTTATAAATGTATATGTATAATTAGTACCGCTGTATTATTTAATGCAATAGAAAACAAGATAAATATAATAGTCAACAAAGAACTGAATACAACCGAAATGAAGGATAATTAAATACTTCATTATATTTATTGCGAGAAAAAAAATTAAATTTATAATAATAATTTTAATTCCTCACTCATTCCGCCTGCTCAAGTTTTTATTAAAAAATAAATACTTTTAAAGAAGTATCTGCACTATTACACTGAAGTTATTAATTTAACCTTTCCACGCGGATCTATGTGCTTGAATAGAAGGAAAGAAAGAAAATAAAGAACAACAACTGAAAATAGAAAGTACGATCATGCTCACGTTTGTCTATCATTTTCCACGAGATTATAATTTATTCAAAGGGAACAGAAAATTTATTTAAANACTTTCATTAATGTCATTTTTTTTTTCTATTATTCATTGTTATCAAATTACAAAATGTTTTTATTTATTTTTAACAGAATGTAATATATAAATAAAGGTTATAAAAAAATTAATCAGTTATTTCTATATAATAATATTTTTAAATATTGTTAAAATGCCAACTAAAAATAATTAGTTAATTTTGTATGATTTTATATTGGAAAGCTGAATGTACTGACACGCTCCCAAGCATAAACATATACAGTTATATCTGAAGGAATTTCTTAGCTGTAAGAGAGGGAGCACACACACACATATAAAAACGGCTAGCGCTAGAGTGCGAGTTACTGAAAGTTACCAAGTGGACTTGCGAGGAGTGTCAGTGGTGAAACGACACTTGCTCAAGTCCACTTGTGGAAGTTCCTTTGCAAGGCGACACTCGTCTTGACCGTCCGTCAAGGCTCAGCTGCATAACCACATTCTACATTTACTTTTATACAAAGATAGCTATATGTGGGACGGCAGCTAAGAAGTTATCTATGTCGAAGAAGGAAAAACATCCCATTCACATCGGCTAATGGTTTTAAGAGCACACATACAAACACATGTATATATCAATTCTCGACTCACACGAGCTTCATTATCTGCCAGTCACGCCTAGACATCAAAGAAAATTTTTTTTCTACTGTAAAGGTATTCTAAAAACTTGTGACGAGAAGCATACATAGAGGGTTTATGAATAAAATTATTCATATACATTTATACATACTGCAAGTGGCGACTAACAAACTAGAATGAAATGCAGCTAACCTCATGTGATTAAATAAATAGTCTGAATGCTTATTGAAATGCAAACTTTCTTCATCAAAGCGTTAAAGACCTCATATAGAGACTGAAATTTCTCTTTTTTTTATTTATTTTACATATCTCGCTGAAGAGATGTGTGAGTTTGACATGATTTGAAAATTCGAAAAATCTAATATTCTACATTTTTCATATAAATGTTTCTTCATGCAATTAGAGAAAATTAACATGAAATTATTTACACAACGCTATAATAACTAATAACCATAGCACTTTTATTTGTGTCTAACAAGACATAAATTTATTAACAAATAAATATATANATTTAAAAAAAAACTAGAACCATTAGAACAAAATAAAATTTAATTCCCTATCCCTAATATAACCCTAATATGTATATATTAAATATTCGTATACTGTTATTTATCCAATTTTATGCATATTTAATAAAATCATATTCTAATATGAAGTTATATTTTAGTATAATACTACAACCATAATTGTTAACTAAAGGTTGGAATACTAGTTCCTACTGAAACTAACTAAACTAATTGTTCCAAAGTTACCTACCTGTATAGCCCTGGTGCCAGTTTTCAAGCGTGAGGTAGAATATTACGACCTTATTAAGTGCTCAAATACCCGAACATGAAAGAAGGATAGTCCCCTAGGGAGATTAGATCCGCCAGTCTAGAGGTGAAAATTTATCTGACAGAGTTGACTCCACCAATGGGAGGAGAACAAACCACTCATACTCCTGGAAAAAACTTAGGAAGCGAAATACGTCTTAGCTAACCGAATAAACTGAATATATTTACCGATATTCGTCAGGTATATAGGATAATATTGATTGTGAAATGATCAAATGAATAAAAATAATTTGAAGCCTTTGGTATAGGACATTTATTTATTTATTAGATTCTATACATTTTTAAATGAAATGTTTAAATTACATGACAAAATTTCTTTCTATATTTTGACATATTAAAGTTACAAGTACAAAATCAAACAAAATCACACTTTCAAGTCTTAAATTGTGAAGCAAAAGTAATTTGTTTAAGATCCATGTTTTTCATTTACTCAGAACTGAGTAAAGTCTGTATTGAAAATGCATTGCAATAAACCTGTTAGTGGCAGTACTTTGCCTTGACTTGTATGTGGTGTTTCATCATTTGTTTGACAATTGGTCTGCAAGTGGTGTTAGATCACACAACAAGGAGACAAGTTATCGTTTTTTTTAAGCTATTGATTTGCAGGTTTAATTGAGTTTTAAGCTATTAATCTTGAAAAGTTATCTACGCAATTTTAAGATGGCGAATTGCATTGTATTTCTGTGTATTCCACTATTTCGCAAGTCTTATTTTTGTTTGTAAGTATTTGAGAATTTTTACTGTCTGGCGAGTTAATTATACAGTTTGAATAGTGTGCTGGTTGTTGACAGGTCGAATATTCTGAAATTCTTTCAGTTCTAGAGCCCATCACGTTACGTTTGAAGTTAAAAAATTAAAATTACATGTATTCAGACCTGCTTGTTCGAAAATCTAAATATATTTACAAGTCATAGTGGAATTCAAGTGAATCCTGTAAAAGCTATTATTAATTGCAACATTTATGAAATTTTCGATTTTTGCCTGGTAATTTGAATTATTCAAAGCAATTTTTTTGTAAATAAATTGAAATTTTTAAGTAGAAGCTAAAAGCCAGAACTGAAAAATGCTGCCCAAATGATTGTTAAAGCAATGAATTGGCATTGATTTTCCTAATTTCCTTGATTTGTTCTACATTTAATTTTATCAGACTTTCTTGGTATGAATCTCCCTTAGCTCTGACAGACGGACGTTAGTTTAAAGGACGTGACCAGTCTGAACTTTACTTCAGTAGTGACTGTACCTCATTGGTATCTATCATCGATTGGTTATTGGCAGGAACCTATAACCGATTAGTCGGGAAATCGATTATTCGGCCAGACTGATTGAGCAAGTCTGGTTTCCGCTCGCTCCGAGTTATGGGAAATGTCCATCTCCCTCCGGGGCAGCTAGTTCCCAGCCAGTCATGTACAAAAGGATAGAAGGACACTCAATCCAGTGTACGAGAGACTGAATACGATAAGGAAAAACTTGGTTCAAGTGCTTGCGACAGGAAACCAATATTAAACTTTCTCATTTTGATACGGCTCGCCAAATAAAGTCCTATTCCTTATGCTCTGAACAGTCTTTAGCCTATAATAATAAAATATGATTATTTTTCTTTTTCTTTATGTGTTTTATTTCATCATTGCTTTTGTTTTTTTAGTTTACTAACTCATAGAATTGGTTAATACATCAAGAATTCTTGAAATACTTTTTCCCAAATTTAAGGATTTTGTTTTCGTTTATTAATGTAGTTATTTATTTATTTTTACCTTTGATACAGATAGATACCTTATTTTAGATATCCCTGATCTAGAATATATTTATCAATAATCAGGCTTGAAGAACTCCTGCGGATAGCCTCAGATAAGCCATTTTTAATTGCCATTAATATTACCAAAATATTCAAAAAGGAAATATTTTTTATTATCCCCGACCAGTCCCTCAGAAAACTCTTCATTTTACTCGAAAATTGTATTTTATTTTATTTTTTTTACCATATTGTTTACTCGTCAGTATTAATTAATTTATTCTCCAAGCGGAAATAGGAAGTTCCTTTTTTTTTTTTTTGTTTTTATAAAGTTTATCAGCCTATATGAACTGGCTGGAAAGAAAAGGGTTATATCCAGATTTATTTTTAAAGTCAATGTTTATAAAGGCTTGATGGTTGAAGTGATATAAGCCCGAGGCGTTACCCTGGAATGACGTGGATTCGGGGGATTATATTTCTTGTGTGAATTGGGTCAGTCTTAAATCTTACTCAACCATACATAAATTCAGAAAGAGAAACAAGACAACCGCCAATTGCTGTATAGGCTCTATTATAATCCACTAAATTCTGTTTTATTCAATCAAAGTATTAAGCATTAATAATTTAACTATGGATTTGAAAAAGAAAAAGTTACTAATGGGCTCTAAAAAAAGCTCTATGAGTAAGTAGAATGTTTTTGAGTGTAATTGGAAGGGTATGTTTTAAGGGAAAAACAAGGACGACCCACAACAAGCACCCCCAGTCTTAAGAAGGAAATATTTCGATATATGTATATAATTATATATTATCCCAACTATTGACGGGACTCCCTGAAACTTTGTTTAGGTTCTTGTCTATTTTAGAGGAACTACTCAATAGATTTTACAACACAATTGACCCTGAAGGCGTCTAAAAGGAGTATGCAGAACTCAATTCTAGCCAAGTAAAAGGCAAAACAGCTGAATCAGTTTCGGATTAATTAATTTAAAAAAAAACTAGAACCATTAGAACAAAATAAAATTTAATTCCCTATCCCTAATATAACCCTAATATGTATATATTAAATATTCGTATACTGTTATTTATCCAATTTTATGCATATTTAATAAAATCATATTCTAATTTCGTATAAAGGTAATATATTATGTATGAATAAATAGGGACGGCATTAGTGGTCCAGTAGTTCGAGCACTGGGCTCCTGAGCCAAAGGTCTCAGATCCGATGATCAAAGCGCCACAGCTTGTATTTACTTTAATGCTTATGAGAATTCCTGGTGTACTCCTGAGAACACTCAGCCCTAACTGAGCATCATACTTTATTGAATGTGAAAAATCAGGCCTCCAGAACGGTATGATTACCACACATCTTCTCTAATGTGCTTCAGTTTACTTCCCCTAACGTGTATCCTTACTGGGCCTCAAGTGCCTAGAAAGGGCAGTTTTTTAACTTTTTATTTTTTATTTATTTATTTTATATATTATTTNTTAGGCGAGCGAAAGGCCTAGCTTAAGAGATCCATTCAGGACATGATAACTGTAGAAGCAAGTTCATAGAGCGATAGCATTAGGCGAGCGAAAGGCCTAGCTTAAGGTAAACATTCAGGACATGATAACTGGGATCAAGTTCAGAGTGCGATAGCATTAGGCGAGTGAAAGGTCTAGCTTAAGGGATCAATTCAAGACAAGATAACTGTAGAAGCAAGTTCAGAGTGCGATAGCATTAGGCGAGCGAAAGGCCTAGCTTAAGAGATCCATTCAGGACATGATAACTGTAGAAGCAAGTTCATAGAGCGATAGCATTAGGCGAGCGAAAGGCCTAGCTTAAGGTAAACATTCAGGACATGATAACTGGGATCAAGTTCAGAGTGCGATAGCATTAGGCGAGTGAAAGGTCTAGCTTAAGGGATCAATTCAAGACAAGATAACTGTAGAAGCAAGTTCAGAGTGCGATAGCATTAGGCGAGCGAAAGGCCTAGCTTAAGAGATCCATTCAGGACATGATAACTGTAGAAGCAAGTTCATAGAGCGATAGCATTAGGCGAGCGAAAGGCCTAGCTTAAGGTAAACATTCAGGACATGATAACTGGGATCAAGTTCAGAGTGCGATAGCATTAGGCGAGTGAAAGGTCTAGCTTAAGGGATCAATTCAAGACAAGATAACTGTAGAAGCAAGTTCAGAGTGCGATAGCATTAGGCGAGCGAAAGGCCTAGCTTAAGAGATCCATTCAGGACATGATAACTGTAGAAGCAAGTTCATAGAGCGATAGCATTAGGCGAGCGAAAGGCCTAGCTTAAGGTAAACATTCAGGACATGATAACTGGGATCAAGTTCAGAGTGCGATAGCATTAGGCGAGTGAAAGGTCTAGCTTAAGGGATCAATTCAAGACAAGATAACTGTAGAAGCAAGTTCAGAGTGCGATAGCATTAGGCGAGCGAAAGGCCTAGCTTAAGAGATCCATTCAGGACATGATAACTGTAGAAGCAAGTTCATAGAGCGATAGCATTAGGCGAGCGAAAGGCCTAGCTTAAGGTAAACATTCAGGACATGATAACTGGGATCAAGTTCAGAGTGCGATAGCATTAGGCGAGTGAAAGGTCTAGCTTAAGGGATCAATTCAAGACAAGATAACTGTAGAAGCAAGTTCAGAGTGCGATAGCATTAGGCGAGCGAAAGGCCTAGCTTAAGAGATCCATTCAGGACATGATAACTGTAGAAGCAAGTTCATAGAGCGATAGCATTAGGCGAGCGAAAGGCCTAGCTTAAGGTAAACATTCAGGACATGATAACTGGGATCAAGTTCAGAGTGCGATAGCATTAGGCGAGTGAAAGGTCTAGCTTAAGAGATCCATTAAGGACATGATAACTGGGATCAAGTTCAGAGAGCGATAGAATTAGGTGAGTTTTAATGGATTGAATTACAATTACTATTAGGTATGGTAGGTTTGGCACCCATGTTCGCTCTAGCCTTCTACTCCTTTCTCCAGAACACTTTGAAAGGTGAGACTCGACATTGTGGAGGAAACGTCTTTTGAGTAAAGAGGATATTCCATCGCCTTGATATCATTTGTAGTAGATTATTTCGTGCCACTGACATGAACTGAGTTAATTTCGTGAGATTCAGGCATAAAGGCATTTGGTTCAGAAAGAATGGAAATGATTCATTCTACCACTAACAGAAAGGTTGCGTGTGAAAACAAAGGATTTAGAAATATATTTAGATAAAAGTATTTTTTAGTGTCAAGAAGAGGACTGAATTGTGACCGGAGCAGAGTTCTTGCTAAGAAGGGTAAGAAATACCTTTCTTTTAACATCCCATACCAACAAAAAAGATCATAGAAGAAGAAGCTATCGCTAGCCTCACAATAGTGACAGTCACAATAAACACTCATGACACTAGGAAGTTTTTCATTTCCCGAACTCTTGGGCTCATGGTAGGACTCAAAACCTTGTGAGACTCAAACTGATCCTTTCGGTCAACCCGATGTCTTTAAACGAATAAGAGTTGGAAGTACTATAACTGGACTAGGTTTCTCGCAATAAATATCCATATTATGGTATTTTATTACTACACTTTAGAGTTTATTGAGAAAATATGAATATGCTAGCGGTGTCCGTTATCCCAATAGTGGCTCATTATATTGCCGTGTAACAAAGGAAAGCGCCGTTAAGAATCTTGATATTCAAGTTGTTAACATGACGCACTTTTAAAAATTCTTTACTTGACCATGCATTAGAGAAGCTAAAGATATGGTACGTTCTAAGTATAATCTATACATAGAACAACACACTATGTGTGTGTGCCCTCAAATGTCCCTAATTTTTAAAAGTAAGGTGTTTAAGCTTCTTTTTAATAACTGTTGTGCATAAGTTCGTAAATGGCCAAAATCGGTCTAACGTGCTCATGATGAAAATCATCAATATCTACGTTACTGATAGAGATACAAAAATTTCTTTACATTTTGTAAATTTGTGTAAAATGTAGTTTTTAACCTTTTTTAATAAAAAATTTTTTAAANAATATTTAATAATGCAATTTCTATTTTTGAGTAGAATGACTTGACTTTCATATTTCTAAATATAGAAACAGTTAAGGGACGGTTTCCACGGGTGCTGGTACAGCTTCCCGAGACAAGCCTCTGAGCAAGTCCGCCCCATTACTGTTCTGCTTACTTTTAGTTTACGCTGAGAATGTCCTCTAAGTTACTGTACCTAGAAATATGGACGAGTAGAACCGCACAGGCCCGCTGGAAGACTGTCTCTACAGTATCCTCTGACAGAACAGTGGCACCATCCATCGGCAGACCACCGAAATCTGTCCAGCAGCTCGAAGATCCGGCCATGGGGTGCTGGTACAGCTTCCCGAGACAGGCCTCTGAGCAAGTCCGCCCCATTACTGTTCCGCTTACTTTTAGTTCACGCTGAGAATTTCCTCTAAGTTACTGTACCTAGAAATATGGACGAGTAGAACCTCACAGGCCTGCTGGGAGACTGTCTCTACAGTATCCTCTGACAGAACAGAGGTGCCATCCATCGGCAGACC
>KZ807560.1:143455-155567 GCA_000696205.2 Oncopeltus fasciatus
AGCGATATATTCGTCGGCCTCGGAGGTTGGACTCTCGACACTAGTGCGGGGAATTTAATAACTTATCAGACTTGTCTCGGTAGCATAAGTGGCAAATGCACCGGCCCGGATAGCAGGGGATCCAGGTTCGAGTCCTGGCTGGGACAGTTAGATTTTTTATTCTGTTCCCTTGCACTAAAAATTATCTAAAAGTTATATAGTGCATTATGTTGTATGAAAACATAGCCATTCACATAGCTTGAAGTTGAGATAAACTACAGTACAGGTCAAACCATTATTTCCTCTCAATGGAAGAATAACCAATGTAATTTAACATTGTATCTGATTAAATTGTCACAGAAAAACACGGCAGACAAAACTCATCAAAATATATAGAATAAAATCTATTCAATCATCAACCCAAACTATCATTCCTAGCGTAAATCAATGAATACCAGTGGAACTATTTAACTTAGAGATAGGAAAGTAGTCTTGATATGATAATAACAATATTTTATTCTCTTTAGAAGGGAAGAAAAGTGTAAAATATTAAAATACTAATTAAGTAATAATAATAATTAACATTTGTAGTAATATTAAAATAGTAATACAATTCGAGTACTCGTCAAATTCTTAAGAAAAACCTTATCGATAAATTCCTGAGAGTAAATATTTAAGCATAATTAAAAAAAAGCAACAGAATTCATATTCAATTTTAGCTCATAAGAAACATCTGTTATAGTAGCACGATCAATTATAAGTTATCGAGAATTTATTGATAAAAATGTTATTATTAAATATCAGGTGCTTTTAATTTACTTATTAAATTTTAATGTATATAACTCTAAGAAGGTTTATTTTGTTGTGTTTGTTGGACTGTGAATAGAAGGACTGTTTGGAGAAGATTTACATAATGAATACGCTTTGTTCTTTATCTTTCTGGCATTCTACTTTGAGAAAAGAGAAGAACAAGAGGTGTAAATCCGAAGATGACTGTTAAAAGAATGTCCTTCCGAGGCAATTTGTACGTAAGAACATAAAGGCTGTGAGGAGTGACGCTTCAAGCCTTTCGGTATATTGTATAAAATGGAGGGAAAGAAAAGAATAAACGTGTGAGAATAGAGATGGCTGGAAGAGGGATTCCTTTGTTTTGAACTGGAAAGGATTGACACTTCCAGCAGTCTTTCCAGATTGGATTTGCGAGGTAGCGAAGAAGAAAACCTCTTGTGTTCCTACACACACTTTTCAAACCAGCCGGTCTTTCGTAAATCAGACCTTCTCTTAAATAGTGTCTGCTAGTCTAGCACCTATCCGATCTAATTTACTTGGTGAAGCTACAAAAGAAGTACGCGAGGATTTCATTACTGACTTGCGTTTGTCTTCACTAATTCCAATAGGATTTATTCCAACAGAGAACAAGAATTAATATCTGACCTTTATGTTATATTTAAGTAATTTTGGACGTTATTAGATATTTACCGAAATCTCAAAATACGCAAAAATGAATTTGAGGTAGTCTTAAATGGTTACGTTTTGTTTGAATTTACTTTTTTATTTTTTATAAAAAAATTAATACCAAATGGTAGTTAGATTTTCGGAACTATTTAAAATATGTTATTTTGTTTTTATAATAATTGAACAAGTAGTTTTCAAAACAATTTTTCAAAATGGCCCTGTAATGTTGAAGAGGAGATGAGAATGAAAATTGTGGAGAGAAAGAGAGATATTGGTCCCCAATATATTTTGCAAAATTAGTTTTCAATCAATTATTCTAGAGACGTTATTGGCTTCAATTAACCCTTGTAAAATCCATTATAATTATCCTTTATGTAATTTATTGTAGGGCTCTTAAACCTTTTTTATTTAATTAGTTATTGAATGAACATTTTTTTTCTAGAGGACTAGGTTGAGGATCTGTAAAGAGTGGTGATAAGTGTTATGTATTTGCTAGCATGCAAATGCTGTTGCACCGATTACAGAAGTTTTTCGAGCTTGATGGCAATTATGTTGAAAATAGGTGAAAGACCCCCCCATACATATCTCATGCAAACACTCATGATTTTGTACAGAGGATCTATCAAGAAATACTATTCTATTCTATACACCCGTCATGCAATATAGGTTCCTTTTCAATATCGGACCCGTACCCGTCCCATGTATGGGGAAACCTCGACGAGTCCCTTCCCTTATAAAATTATATAAATATTAGTAAGAATGTAGTGCTAGAAAATTCTCCGGTAAAGGTTTTGCAGGGTGTTGCACATTGCGATTCTGTGAAGTGTCATAAGCATGCTTGTTTTATCACATATAATGTTGGAGCGAAGAATGATATGCATTTGTTGTATTGGTTCGCTTTGTTCTCTGCTATATTAAATTGAAAACGGATACATTCTCTGCCAGCTTTGTTTTTTGCTGTTTGCTAACCTTCTAGCCCTTTTCACGCCTCGCCATTCATGATACAAGAAACAAATTCAATTCCTTCCTCCCGACATACATTGGAGCTATGTCCAAAATTAATTTGGTTTGATATCCCAAATGAATATGACCCGAATTTTAAAAGTATCTGACTGAGGCCTTTGGAGACATGTGGATTCTATAGCTTAGCTTATAAGGGTGAATTTTCTTGTTACTACTGTGATTAAAACTAACTGCAAGAAAAGTCCAAGTAGTATGCCACTAAATAAGAATTTTCAGAGGAAATAAATACAACACTGAGATTTTCGTGTTTTTTTAGTGTATAAATAAAGAAGAAATACGGGTCAGAGACAAGAGCCTAGGTTTTTTGGGTTTTTTTTTTTTTTTTTTTTTGTATTTGTAAGGAAAAGCTTTTATTTTTTTCAATAGAAAAAAAAAACACTTTTGAGCTTTCTTGCAATTTCAAAAATTTTTCTTAACATTCCATGAAAATACTTCCATGTAGATATGTTAAGAAAAATTTTTGAAATTGCAAGAAAGCTGAGATGGTGGCGTTGGGACTTAATTGAAAATGCGGTGATATATGTAATTTTTGTACCGCACTGGAGATTATACACAAAAATTGTTTAAATATTACTGTGCAACTATTTACTGAAATATGTTTTTAAATTATAAAAAAAAATTGGTTTATAGAGATAGAAGTCCTTGCTTATCAAACCAGTACTTTGTGCTTACACTGCCGCAACAATCAATTATCAGGCAGGTTTAAGAAATAATCTCAGCTCCCTGTTGTTGAGTCTCCAGGGAGAGTGTTCATGATAATAGTGAAATGAATGTAACAATACCCGTATATAAAGGTCTATAAGTATGATTTCCTGAGAAAAATAGAAGCGTTTTATTTATGCGAAAGACTTAGGGATACCATTGATCTAATAAGCGTTATGTACCTGATTCCCTGTGGTTAATCTAGGACAATAGTTATGGACAGATTGCCTGAGATGTATTGTCTGAGATCGCCAGTGACAATACTAGTGTAGGAAATATTGTCTCTTATTCTGCAAGTGATTCTTTCTGGTCATTCTGAAATCAAATCAGTTTCACAGGAAGCGGAATATAGGAATTAAAAAGGAGATGGATACTGTTAAGGTACGCTGGTGTAATTATAACAGATCTAAAAACGCACATACCTGTCTTTGTGGAATAAATAGGAGATTTATTTTCATTTAATTTTTACGCACTGCTGTATAAAAAAATTTGTTTAGGAAAGATTGGATAATTCCCTGGCTCAGAATGAGAGTGACAGGAATGTTGGATGGTAAAAATGACATTAAATGGTAGAAGAGGGCCTAGAATGCAATGATCCAAAAATTTTGCTTCGAATAGAAGTCAAAAGAATCCAGCGTATGGTGCAAAGAAAAGCATTTGGGAGATAGGGGTGAAGATGAAAATAACTGGGGAGATTAATTTGCATTTAAAGACCTGGCCCATACGCTAAACCTTATTGAAGGCTTACTCCATGCGAGAGAAAATGTGCCTATCGCTTTTCAGAGATTCTGTTGAGATATAGAACTCAAAGATCTTGCTGAAGCATGGAATATATTTCATCATTAACTCTAATTTGGGACGTGATATATTGATGGGGTTGAGGATCAGTAAGATTATTGAATATCTTTCTGTGCCTGTGTATTTCAATAATAGTACAAGACATTGGACTGAATATTAAAACAATTTTTTACCAACACTATCAGTAAAGAAGATAAAAAATTACCATTTAGCCTTTTAGCTTTCTAACATGATATTACAAATTATCGAACTCATTCAAAAGTTTTCTGAAATAAGATTTAATGTTTGATTTCGTTTTTTATATATCTAAGATTCCCTTATTCATGGTAAGTGATGAATTGAGGATTTTCCCCTAAATCTTTCCAAGTCTTGTGTGGTGGTACCAACGTGAGCAGACTGCTTAAAAAAGGGAAAATAAAGGTTGGAATAGTTTTCTGCGAGCCAAGAGACCCCGGTTCCTCTGGGATACCTAATCTCCGAATTCCTTTCCCCGTGAATTTTAATTATAAATTTCTCCTTTGTGCCACAACATTATTAATAAACTAGTTGAATTCCTCTGCGAGCATTTTCTTACCAAGTCATTTGAGTTACGCCGCTTTAGTATCTAGTGTAATATAATGAGTTTCAAGATGTCGAATCTTCGCTAAATGAATTAATATGAATTAATAAAATAGCGTAGACGTTCAGTTGAAACTTGAAATCATTTTCCTATATTTAATTAGTTTTCTTTTTCTCAAAAATACTTAAATGTAATAAGAATAATTAATTATGTAAATACCATATGGTGTCAGGTATTCTATTTTGCAATAAAGTCTGGTGAAAGATCAATTAATGAAATAAACATTATTAATATTATGGAAACACAATAGTTGTTTAAAAAGTAAATACAAATCGCAATAGAACTAGTAAAGATAACAATAAGTACACAAAAATATGTAAAAGCATATAAAAAATAATGAGATAACAAATTTGTAGCTGGGAAAAAATCAATAAAAAATATTTTTTATTAATTGATGCTCGTCAAAGGGTACATTTCCTCTTCCCTTGAGCACAAAGAGTACTGCCCAGGAGCTTTTTTGGATGTTTCCAAAGCATTTGATAGAGTCTGGCACAGTATTCTTCTGTTTAAACTGAAATCCATACTTCCTAGTAACACTTACCTTATCCTTAAGTCTTACTTATCCAACCGTTTCTTTAGGGTTCGGCAAGGAATATAGTTAAAAGACAATTTTTAAAAATAATTTTCTTTTATTTCCATTGGTTAATTTGTTTGTAGTGTGGAGAGTGCCCTGGCCTTATAATTAGGAGTGAAAAAACGAAAACTTTGAATGTAAATCATTTTAATAGATTCAAATGCAAATTTATCGAGAAAAATTACAAGAAATTATATCTGAAAGAAATGCAATGAGCACTGCCACTTTATTTTTAAAATTTTAAACTTTTTATAATTTTGTCCAATGTAGAATATATAAATGCAGTAATTATTCTTTTCTTAATTGAGCTTTAAAATACTTATCATTTTTTTCTTCAAAATTTTTCAAACAATTTTTACAATATGACACTTTTTTCTATTAAGCGCAAACATTTTAATCTTTAATTAAAGATTTCTCCAAAAGTTTTTTGCTATAAAATATTCTTGCGAATTTAAAGAAATACTTTTTGATACTCAACAACTATGGTCAATATTTTCAAAAGTCAGTTCTATAAATCAAACTCAGAAGAGATGATGAGCTCTCAATCTGTCACGTACAACCTCGAGAGGCTTCTCTCCCCATTGTCTCTAAACAACTTGTTGGCAGCATCAACCGAAGTCGCACGTATTTTCCCTTTGTAATTATCGGAAACTTCGGTTAATCTTCTATCAACCCCTGGCCTCACTATTTTTACAGATAACACTGCGGAACACATTTTTTGTTGAGTCAGATCTGACACTGTTTTCTCACTAATTCTTAACGTCTGAATCTGAGAATAGCCTCAGATTTTCTCTATCACGTCAACTTTTTAAACTACAGGATATCCTCAGAGATCATTAAAATCATGCATTTAAAAGAACATAAAGTAAGAACGTACCAAATATACAGTTTACAAAACATTCAATGTAAGTTAAATCGAGTTCCTACATATAAAATTGTTTAATTAATGAACAGTACTTAAAAATTAAGATAAAAATTTGCGTTTGTAACTTTTTATGGAGTGTTTAGTTTGTGTACATTCGCGCTAAATGCTCCAACAATAGTCAGCCATCATATGTACGTCCTATCTACCTTGATACCTTGCTTCCATGACCCTCAAATCTTGATGGAAACACTTACCCTGCTCATCACTCACTGCACCAAGATTGTCCGGGAAATTAGCATGGTGGCTGTGTAAAAAATGCAATTTAATGCTCATGTTGCAATCTAGCTTTTGGAAGCTTTTCAAGAGTCATTGGACAATTTCGGAGCAATTCAATGCTCGTGGATTTCCAAGAAAGTCTTTAACAATGTTTTTGTATGCCATATCCGTATTCCCCTTCTTCCAAAGAGGGAAATTCATTGAAAACTGGCACGGGGACTTCAGCTGAATGTGGTACTGGGCGTATAGCTGACGGTAAACAAGGATACTCTATTTCACATTTGTTTTTCTTGTTATATCCTGATGTTTTCACTATAAAAATGTAGCAATCTCTTAATTGATCTTTGGGCTAGCGCCAAATCATAGGTATATCAAATGGAAGCTTAGCACGTGTTCCCTTGGTCCACATCCGTAAACTCTCTACAAACTGTTTACACACTTTATGAGGTGCCCATGTTTTATCTTGATCACCAAGTTTCACTTTAAAATAGGCAAAATATGCTTGTCTGACAAATGCACTGATGTTTGTCCTTTGACTGGAAATGATAAAACTGCCACATATATAACAAAACAAATCGGGGCTGTTTTCGCACTTTCGACGTGTAGGAGCAGAGGTAGCTATAATGAAACGTTTCAGTTCAAACATACTATGTAGTTCTGTACACTTCCGTAACGAAATACCAAATACTGCTTACCGACACACAACCTTTCACCACAGTATAACAGACGTAACTAAACAGGCAGGTCTTGGACCTACATGCGCCTCACCCAAACAGAAACCGAACCTGACGTGATGAAATAAAAATAAAAACAGTTTTGAAACCAGCATATCTAATTTTGTAGAATAAAGCTAAAAACCTAACTCGACAGAAATTGAGTTTCAAATTGTTCCCCAGTGTAACTTATCTTCTGCTGGTCCTAGCGGATCATAGGTTTTTTTTCTGTTACTCCTAGTGGAGCATTGGACCTCACTGTATTTCATTTCCAAATGTATTGTTTTTTTTTAAGTTTAAGAAAATATTTCTCATAGCTCTAAGAAGATAGTTCTTGAACGTTAGTTAAATAATAATTAGTCCCTAACAAAGCCATTTATTATGATGGTCAGGCCTAAAATAATACCTAAAAATAATAATTTATTTAATAATGAATTTGTAAAATTTTTGAATTTATTTAAACGCGGGAAAAACAATGATAGTAACGCTTTATTTTATTTATTTGATCTTTTTTGTTTTGGTAAGACACAGCTTTCATCACCAGTACCACTTTAGCCACATTAAGAGAGTCGTCTTGCTCTCTTTTCAGAAGACCATGAGACTAAAATCAGAGACGCATGTGACACAAAGTGTCAAGTTAAAGAGGCTCTGATTAATTGGGCCTTACTATTTCCGGAAGTCGAAGCTAGCGCCTCTAGAGCTTCTTTAGAGACACAAGGTGGCGACTAAGAGACTGATTTTTTTCAGCTTTGCTACTTATTGAAGGCTCAGATTTCAAAGTCAGAATCACTTTAGATACCCTAAGAAACAACCAAGTAGATAAAGTAAAAAAGAAGGTCATTTTGCGTATTCATCTCTAAATTACACGCAGCACCAAAAAAATATTAATTTCTCTTTGAAGACTGAAGAAGGAAATGCGAAGAAAGAAATTGAAAATGATGAGGACAGTATCTACCTAAGAGTCTCAAGGCTGGAAATGAGAATGACTCGGCTTAGGGTTACATTTGAAAATTTGAAATTGCTACTACTCGCTCTATCTCACTTTCTTTCAAAATATTTATATATTTACTTCAATTTAAAAAAAAAAAAAACCTTTAATCCTTTTTTTTAATGAAATTTTTATTACTAACTTTTATCAATTAATTATATCAATTTATAAATAGTATAAGGATTTGAGCATTGAAAAAATACATTTCTGATTAGTAAATAAGATAAGAGAACGTAATGAATAATTTTGAAGATATTTGGCTTAAAGAAACCTTCACAGAACCATTTAGCAATATTTATGAATTGTCATTTGCACAGCTTACTTAATATTGTCATTTACCACGGATAAGGTCAGCTAAACTTGTCAATATTCATTTATCTGTATTCAATCTGTGTATGGCAAGGCTTGGGATTAGAGGGAATGGTATGTTGCCTGCCCTTTTCCTTTTTTAATGAGAACTGTTTATATGGCTGTGCAATTTCATCAGCCAGGCAAATATTTTTCTCATTCAAACCCCTTGGCACTAAGCCTTTTTTAATTTGCAGTTACATCATGGATTAATCAATTGGCTAGGGGTGTAGTGAATGTTTCAGATAAATGCCTAATATAAATGTTAAACTAACTTCAAACTCATGGATATCCATGTTTGTGTTATTTACAGTGTGAGACAGTTTGAGAATCTATCTATAATAACTGGAATTCGGTGATATCATTAAACTAAAGTTATATTTTAATATAACTTTAGTTTAATGATATGAGACTTTTAAGTCTTCGATGGCTTACTTATAGTCATGGCAAAAATATTTATTTTTCCTTAGTATTAAAATAATAAAAAAATTATTTTTAACCCACGGAAAACTAGAGAAGGCACCCAAAGAAGTACTGATTTTTTCCCCCATAAAATGATAAATGGTTTCCAATTAGGGCTGGGATTTCCCTAGGAACTCACCAGTTAGACATGAGTTCGTTAGGTTATGTACGTGAGTACGTCTAGGTTATTACGCCTAGTCATTACAAAAAGAAACACCCCCAAAAAAAGAACTTACTGGGCACTGTGTGTATTGAACCCTGGGACTTTTGTCTCAGAAGTCCAGTACCTTAACCACTAGACCACTGTGCCCCTTTTCCTAAATGTTGAAATTCATTAATTTCTTTGAGTTATAAGGTTTATAGTGTGAATAAAGTATAATTCGTTCTATATAAGCTGAAGGGAATTTCGATGCGGTTTATTCATGAGTTCGGAAGATTGAAATACATATTGGTAAGAGGTGGTCAGGAGAGGATAGGCTAATGGCTAAGAGAGGCTATGAATGGTTAGAAACTTTTGGCAGATTTCAGGAATATAATTTTAGTATAGATCAAATGCGGTTAATGACAAAGAAAATTGAANACTAAATGTCCCAGCCAGGACTATTGCGGGAATAATAACTTATCAGACTTGTCTCGGTAGCATAAATGGAAAACGCGCCGGCCCGAATAGCAGGAGTTTCAGGTTCGAGTCCTGGCTGGGACATTTAGATTTTTTATTCTGAACCCTTGTAATGAAAAATGTTAAAATTTACGTGGGATTAAATACCACAAAACATTTATAAAATTCAAATTTAAAAGTAAATAACGAGAGGCATTTTAACAGCTTGACAATGTCAGCTCCTCCGAGCATAAGACGATATTTTCGTCTGCCTGGGAGGATAGACTCTCGACACTAGTGCGGGGAATTTAATAACTTATCAGAATTGTCTCGTTAGCATAAATAGAAAATGCACTGGCCCGGATAGCAGGAGATCCAGGTTCGAGTCCTGGTTTGGACAGTTAGATTTTTTATTCTGTTCCGTTGCACTAAAAATATGTGAAAGTTATTAAACTGTTCTTAATTTAAATAATTTTGATTATATTATAAATAGGTTAACTGAAATCATATCACATTGATGGAAGTTGCAAGTGAATTAAATACTTGAAAAATTAATGCGAGGAATTGAATAAAAATCTATCTGTCCCAGCCAGGACTCGAACCTGGATCTACTGCTTTCCGGGCACAAATGCTAACCATTTTAGCTAGATAGTTTTTGAATTCTATTCCTTAGCATTAATTGTTTAAAATTTACGTGGGATAATATACCACAACTAAATTAATATTTATAAATAAAATAAATACTTGTTGACAAAATTAGATTTATGTGATATTTTAATCAGCCTTACAATACTCGTTTGGGTATCTAATAATTGAATATGTGCAGAGCGTCGACTTCCTGGGCCTGATGTGTAGTAAGGAGTCCAGGACAATACTCCGACATATGGTCATACTCCACAGCAGGTTGGCAGTCAGAAGACTAAGGAGGACTTGCCGATATGTCGGAGTGGTGTCCTGGACTCCTTACTACACATCAGGCCCGGGAAGTCGACGCTCTACAGCTCATTAAAACCTATCACTGATTTTCAACCTAATAAATAATAAAATATCAAGTATTTAGATATAAAATTCCCTCAAGATAGAATCTCTCAAGGCAGGAACCACTGGCTTCCGATTACTGTTACACTCATATAATTGCTTATCATACTCAATGCATTCCATAAATAACCGTATGTCGTAGAAGAATATCATGATTTAGACGAATTAAGAAGAGTGTGGATTCAAGAACGTTGCACGGCCGTAGAGGATATGCCCATTTCACATCTCCCCTCATAACACACCAACCTTTTTATACGAAGAAGTTTGAAGAATTAGTTTTTTGCATTAGGCCAAATTGTTTTTTTTTGTTGTTTTTTTTTTCATTAAGATGTCTGAAAGCACCTTACACTTCATTTTTGCTTGCGAGAAGGGGTAATGCCCAGGTAAGAGAAACCAAATTGTGTTGATTTTTCAAGTCAATCATTATGTATATAGGTGCGAACACAGAAGATGTCAGAAAAGTAATCACGTTTTGATTAAGAACAGTGTGCTTCAAATTGCCAGAAATTTCTATTAATTTTATAAATAGTATATCAATTTTAATCTTTAGTATTAAATTAGAAGTAAGAAAATATATGGAAGTTTGCAAGATATACAGCTAAATAAGCGTCGGGAGGTTTAACCAAAGTCGTCAGAAACTTTATCCCTCTGACTTACATTCATCGCAATATCAGTTCATTCTCTGGAAAATAAACTGTTAGAATCGACTTGACAAATTATAATCATAACTTTTTTTTTAAATATGCACATTTTAAAATCCCATAAAAACAAAAGTACCTTGGACTAAGATGTTAAGCTGTACGAGGTAAACTTATTTTGGGAAGCGACGCTATTGATTTTGATGAAATCATTTAAATTTAGTTTGAGCCAGTGCCTGCAAAGTATCTAATTTCATATGAGCTAAATTCAACAACTTTATGAGGTGAATAGAGAGTCTGTTGGGGTTCGGTCAAGGAGATACAAAAAATATAATTTAAAAAAATATATTTTTTATTAATAATTTTTAGTGCAAGTGAAGAGAATAAAAAATTTAACTGTCCCAGCCAAGACTCGAACCTGGATCTCCTGCTATTCGGGCCGGTGCATACTTTCCATTTGAATTTAAGAGAAGAGTTTTAAGATATGTGTTGAAATTTAGGTAGTTGATATGTTACAGGAAATTTTCTCTAAATGATACAAGCAAAGATATCGTTTCTCTGCTCATATTTTAGTATTTTATTTCACAACCGTTTTCAATGCATAATCACCAGCTTAGAAACTATGTCTCACTCCTGTGACAATTTTTGTATTTTCCTTTACTTAAAATTCTATTTTTGCTTTTACGGGCATAATAGCTGGCAGACTAATGGAATATATCTATTTGGTATATATTTTTCTTAATGAGAACATTGGATTGAATTTGTTAGAGTACTCTAGATCTAGTGTTTCCCTAAAATGCACTACGTCAAACAATTTTATTTATTCACTAATTTTAGAGTACCTTTGTGACATTATTTCCTTGAAGATGCCAGGATAGAAACGTCAGGGAATTTTTTTTTTCTCACTATAATTACTTTCACAATACATTAAGGTCTGCTTCTTGCAATATGCTCTCAAAATATATTATAAATATGTACTATAATAATTAATATAAGAAAAATAATGTACATTACACTTAAATTTATCATTAAACTA
>KZ807560.1:181838-196849 GCA_000696205.2 Oncopeltus fasciatus
TTACCTCAGACTTCCAGCCTCAGATATATACTCTATATTTTTGTTTCCTTAGAAACAACCTTAGTGAGCTTACCATTTCATTTTCTCAATTCTGGTGCTCAGGGTTATCTTAGTTATTTGAAATTACACATGGAACAAGACTCTGTAACATAAATAACACAGGGGAACAATTTAAAACTCAATTTCTGTCTAGTTAGATTATTTAGCTGTTTTACTATAGAATTAGATATGCTGGTTTCAAAACTAGTGGTGAAACGTTGTGTGTCGGGAAGCAGTATTTAGTATTTCGTTACGGAAGTGTACAGAACTAAATAGTGTGTTTGAACTGAAACGTTTCCTTATGGCTACCTCTGCTCCTACACGTCGAAAGCTTCGATTCGTCTTGCTATATACTTGGTAGTTTTACCATTCCCAATCAAAGGACAAACACCAGTACATTTGTCAGACAAGCATATTTTGCCTATTTTAAAGTGAAACTTGGTGATCAAGATAAAGCATGAGCACCTCATAAAGTTTGTAAGAGAACACGTGCTAAGCTTCCATTTGGTATACCTCTGATTTGGCGCGAGCCCAAAGATCATTCAAGTGATAGTTACTTTAGTATAGTGAAACCATCGGTATATAACAAGAAAAACAAATGTAAAATAGAGTATCCTAGTTTACCGTCAGCTATACGCCCAGTACCGCATTCAGCCGATGTCCCCGTGCCAGTTTTCAATGAATTACCATCTTCGGAAGAAGGGGAATACTTACATTAAATGTTTTGTAAACTGTATATTTAATACGTTTTTACATTATGTTCTTTTAAATGCATGATTTCTGAGGATATCCTGTAGTCTAAAAAGTTGACGTGATAGACTAAATCCGAGTTTATTCTCAGATTCAGACGCCTAGAATTCGTGAAAAAACTGTCAGATCTAACTCAACAAAAAATGTGTTCTGCAGTGTAATGTATTGTTAAAGACAAAGGAAGTAGCTGGCGTGAGGAACAGACCTGTACGGGAAGAGGCCAATTAAAGGATGCCAGATGCTTCCAGCTTTAGGAAAAGGGAAGTAGGAATACTAAGAAATCCCTAGAGACTCTTCTATGCACATGAGGCACGAGGTCTGGCTCGTCACCTCCACGAAGTTATAAAAGCAGCTTGACGGGGCTCCTGAGCTGGTGTTAAATTAGTCACCGTCACTGACAGTTTCCGTGTGAGATCGCCTGCCTCATTGCCTGCTTGTGGACTCGACAGTGCCGCTAACAGTTAAGTGATAGGGGACAGTAATTAACAAGTTCTTTTGAGTCCTATTTGTAAATAAGCATATTTTATTTATTTGTACATATTAATTAATTTGTTAGCTGGAAATAATTTATATTTTCTATTTCTATCTATTCATTAATTAGTTAGTAAGGGTAGTAGTTTCGATTGGCCTCAGCCAGGGCTCGTACCTGGATCTCCTGCTTTCCGGGCCGGCGTACTAAGGATTTGCACCACCCAGATGAGAATGATAGATTTTTTATTCATATTCCCTTGCATTTATCGTATAAAAGTAACTATATTGGGGGATATTTTAAAAAGTATTTAGTTTTGCATTATTTCCGTGTGTACAAAGTTATAAATTTATGAAAAATAAAATCGTAACGGCTACGAACATCTATTCAAAAATCTTATTTATCCTTATGTGTACGCACACACAACTACACGAAACACACTCACACACAAACACACATATANAATTATATAGTATAAATACTATAGTCTATCTTTTTTTTCTTCACAGGTCAGTAAGACAATCAGTGGATGGATGATGCATCATCAAGGTTCGGTAATTTTGAAAATAATTTTTAACCATGCAACATAATTTATTACAACCAAATCATTTTCAAACTAATAAAGTAATAGAAAAAAAAACAATTTGATAAATTTATGGTGTTCACGTATCATAGGCGAATCACTTACATCAATCAGTGGCCAAGTGGAAATTTATTTTGAAATACTTTAAGGGAATTCTATATGAATTAAACGATCTCAATAACAAATAGATTTTGCTAAGATTTAAAAATTCTTCAGACATTTCTACCGATCCTAAGGAAGGTAAAGATCTTTTAGAAATAAATTCTACTAGATTTACAGCGGTAGTAACCTTAATGATGAGATGAAATGTTACTTGCAGTAGAAGTGTCTTAGATGGTAGTGGCAGACTCATGGTATTGTGTTCGCGACATATTCGAGGAAAGGTCGGAATAGGTGGGACTTAAGTAATTTAGGTAATTCCTAATTCTAAATTCTTATCTTCGGCCGCGTGAGTTTTCTCACAGGCATATTTGTTGTCATTGGCTATGGTGGTTTTGGTGGAGACCAACCAAATGGGCATTTGGTCTATGCTCTTTTAAACTCAACGATATAGAAATATGGTTAAGATCTGCTCCAGTATTCCAGGGTAAAAAAAGTAGATTGTGTATACGA
Source organism: Oncopeltus fasciatus (assembly GCA_000696205.2). Taxonomy (NCBI): domain Eukaryota; kingdom Metazoa; phylum Arthropoda; class Insecta; order Hemiptera; family Lygaeidae; genus Oncopeltus; species Oncopeltus fasciatus. Next base: position 184,292 of record KZ807560.1, read on the forward strand.
AGCATTCTCATTTGGCTTACGGAAAAAGTTTGTAAATAATTCGGCTGTATTTCAGTAAAAAGTTTATAATAATTATAAGAAAGAACTATTTTTTATGGAGTTTAACTAAGTTGGAATTTAAAAATTGAGACGAAACATGTTTAAATCGTTTTAAAGATCGTATAAAGCAATTTCTCTTCTAAAATAATTTTCATTTAAAAATATTTTGACAAGCACATATGAAATGGCCTTCGTTAGGGCCGAACGGACATTAAAGTTAATTGAAACAATGAAAATGAGGGTAAGGCTGGGAAGGGTAGAGGGCGGGGAGGGTAGGTCAGTTGCATCCCCTGGGTTTGGAATATCTCGCTGACCGTGCCCTATCGCGGCCTCCCAGATCTCGCCTCTCCATCGCTTACCTCAGACTTCCAGGCTCAGAATACTGCTTAGCTTCCTCTAATATCCCTAATCCCCTCCCCACCTGCTCTGTCAATATCATTCAGGAAGGATAGAGGGCGGGGAGGGTAGGTGAGTTGCATCCCCTGGGTTTAAAATATCTCGCTGACCGTGTCTTATCGCGGTCTCCCAGATCTCGCCTCTCCATCGCTTACCTCGAACTTCCAGCCTCAGAATACTGCTTAGCTTTCTCTAATATCCCTAATCCCCTCCCCACCTGCTCTCTCAATATCATTCGGGAAGGGTAGAGGGCGGGGAGGGTAGGTGAGTTGCATCCCCTGGGTTTGGAATATGTCGCTGACCGTGCCCTATCGCGGCCTCCCAGATCTCGCCTCTCCATCGCTTACCTCAAACTTCCAGCCTCAGAATACTGCTTAGCTTCCTCTAATATCCTTAATCCCCTCAACACCTGCTCTCTCAATATCATTGGGGAAGGGTAGAGGGCGTGGAGGGTAGCTGAGTTGCATCCCCTGGGTTTGGAATATCTCGCTGACCGTGCCCTATCGCGGCCTCCCAGATCTCGCCTCTCCATCGCTTACCTCAAACTTCCAGCCTCAGAATACTGCTTAGCTTCCTCTAATATCCCTAATCCCCTCCCCACCTGCTCTCTCAATATCATTCGGGAAGGGTAGAGGGCGGGGATGGTAGGTCAGTTGCATCCCCTGGGTTTGGAATATCTCGCTGACCGTGTCTTATCGCGGTCTTCCAGATCTCGCCTCTCCATTGCTTACCTGCTTACCTCAGACTTCCAGCCTCAGAATACTGCTTAGCTTCCTCTAATATCCCTAATCCCCTCCCCACCTGCTCTCTCTCTCTCTCTCAATATCATTCGGGTGATCACGGTTTGGGTTTTAAGACAAAGTTAGTGAGTAATTTCTTCAGTTCTACATTAGCATACCAAACCTTGGCCGTTTATTAGACAGAAATAACTTATCTTCTGTGTTATAAAAAAAAAAAACTAAATTCCTTACGATGGTAATCCATAAAATTTGGATTGCGTGTGCCTGCAAATTTCCTCAGATCGACTTTTTACTTAAATCAGTAGACATTAATACAATTTTTTGAGGGGACAGGGGATAAATTGCTATAAAAACCAATCATAATGGTATCATGCCAGTGAGAACAACAAATTGGCTAATGGATGCCGCATGAAAATTATTTTCAAACACTATATGAGAGGGAATAGAATAAAAAAACTAACTGTCCCAGCCAGGAATCGAACCTGGATCTCCTGCTATCCGGGCCGGGGCACTTGCTTAATTTATCTCACGGAAATGGTATAATGAACACCACGGTGGTACCATTTTTGTAATATTTCTGAGAAGCCAATTCGAGCCTAACTTCTGATTGAAGTCCTAATATGCTCTTTGTTACCGCTTCTAGAACACGATCCAACGCAATAGATAATTTATTGTATGCCTCTGTGGCAAGGCTTGTTTGGGGATTTGAATAGGGGTTTGGGACGAGTTATAAAGGCATTTTAGGACATTTGTGGGATTCACGCTTTACTTTGAGAATTCCTTTAGTAGGTTTTATGCTCATTAGATGTTGAGTGAGTTAATTATACGTATAGCTGACTTCTAGCAGATCAGCGCTCTATAAGTTGAAGATTTCGAGCTAAAGGGAACGAGAAGAGTCTAAGAGAATACAGTGTCTGTACGGTTACAGGTTTTCTTGTCGACATGGCGTTCTGACACCAAGTAATGAGGACAGTTAAGGCCGCTTTCGAACTGGACATGCTGACGTCCTTATCACTGGTCCTTATCACACAGATAAATGTGTAGGTAGCATTTTAAATTATTATTTATAATTACTTTAGACTCCTTTTGAGACAAGTTGCATTTATGCTCATTAAAAAATATATTTATTAGGCATTTGATTATTTAAAAAAAATATATTTATTTTAAACTAAAAACATATTGATTATTTAAAAAAAATTAAAATATTTTAAACTAAAAACATATAAAAAATAAAAAAGTTTTCAGAATAGAGTAAATGTAAAACTTAGTTCAAATGAAGAGGTATTTTTTTGACCGTAAATATTATAATTAGATGTCTTTTGTTGGGGTTAGGTCAAGGTAGGGAAGGTCTTACCTTGACCGAAACTGAACAATGATTATCTAATGGTAAAACATAGTTTTCTTACGGTCATTAGTATGATTTGTTACACCTAGACTGATGAATCTCATCTATCCTTCTTACATATTCAGGCAGAGTTAAGTCAGCACTATACTCTTCTGGAGGAAATTTGAGATTCCAAATAACATCATAGTGGTGGTAATTACATGTGCTATTATAATTATAGTATGAAAGCAATGATTAAGAAAAAATAGTGTTAGAAGAGATAGGAAATCGAATTCAGGGTCCTTAGTGTTATCGTGCAAACCACTATAAATATTTATTTGGTTGTGGTTTATTATCCCACGTAAATTTTAAACAATCAATGAGAGGGAATAGAATAAAAAAATCTATCTGTCCCAGCCAGGACTCGAACCTGGATCTCCTGCTTTCCGGGNTTTGATTATTTAAAAAAAATATATTAGCTATAACTCCCAAAGAAAACAAATTAAATTTTAGGAATTTTTCTACAAACCTTTGAGAGACTTAGAATAGCTTAAATCGAAAAAAAATATTTCAAAACAAACACAATTGAAATATCACCATCAACTTGGTTATTATTGATGCACTTATACTTATAGATTTATAAAAAACCCATATTAAATAAGACATTTAAGAATCGAATATGTTTAAATAAAAAACAAAAAGTGTAAATTTCTCTCTTTGGATAATTACCCTACTGCTCTTAAAACTGACGGTATTCGTTCATTTTTTCTAACATTTGAATGAATGCATTAACAGTTGAAATCCGCAAGGAGGTAGTATTATGATAATCTGAATTTAAAAATCCTTGATAACTCGGTTCGGTCAAGGTAGATCCAAAGAATACAATTTTAAAAATGTGTTTTTCTTAACTAGCCAACGTTTCGGATGTCGTGTCACCTAGATCCCATATTCATGACTCAGTTTAAATTGTATTTTTTTGGATTTACCTTGACAGAACCCCCACAAAAACACATTTATCACATTATTGTTATCTACGGACATAACTCTTCATTTTTATTATTGATAGTTTAAATATAATTTTGTAACGTTTATGTTCAGTTAAATTTTTAAAAAGAGCACAAAATAAGTTCAAATTTATGAACGTACATATGAGTGGCCAGTTTCCATGAGAAGGACGTCTAGTCATCGTTTCTAGCTGCTGCCGACTCAAAACGCTGTGTGTATATTCAAATTAAACACCTCTGCTGCATTCATTTCGTAAATATCGATGAGCACCTTCAACCCTCCCCTCGAATTCATCCCCTCGTGACCCTTATGAGATACAGGGCAAACACCTACTACTAATAATGCCAGCTATACTGGCAACTCGATATCTGATCAATCAGTAGAAGTGAAATTGAGTAAGTGTTTGTCAGCTACGTTCGGACTTAATATCCTTCAAGGCGGAGAAGGAGGTTCCTCAAGCATTAATTTATCTTAATACAAAATCCTTGATACGCTTGGAAAAGAACGGCGAGCACTCAAAGCATGATGATCAACCTGTAATGGCAAGGTGATTAAATTTTTTGGTGAAACAATACAAGATAAATTTGAGCAGACGTGAAAAAAAATTAGTCAACTGTGTCACAAGTAATATTTTCGTCGTCTCGCCTGGATCCCATTTTCATGACCCATTCATGTACCATATTCACGTCACTCATGCATATGGGATGCAGGGGACACGACGTCCCCACTGACCTTCATGATAGCCCTGAAGATGGCTTACAATGTAAGCCGAAACGTTGGCAAAGAGTTAAAAAAAAACACTTTTTTTTTTTTTTAAATTGTATTTTTTGAATCTAACCGAACCCCAACTAAAAAACATCTATTAATAATCTCTACGGTCAAAAACCCTCAATTTGAAATCAGTAAATCAATTAAAATATGTAGCTTCATTCTTAGAATAACTAGTTATTATCATAAGAGAATAATTCAGAATATTTTTTATTTTAATTCGATAAATTAATAAATTCCGTCTGAAATTTCACAGTAAATCTGACGCTCTTATAGTATTTACTAATTCCAGAGGAGATCTGTTGAATCTCTGAATTCTAACAGCCCCTGTAATTCTGACCATAAATGCCATGGTATTTAAGTGGCAAGACTGAGAAGCCTAGGAAAACTTTATGTGGTTACTATCCGCACCCCCCTTAGAAATTCAGAATATTATCGCCCTTCTAGGATTATAACAGTGCGCCTTGCTAACGATGACTTCAGCTGTTAAGAATTTAATTATGCCCTCCACCAAAGAGGCTTATGCTGATCATATAAACTTTATTTAAGAAGTTTATTATATTTTATTAAGTTAACAATTTTAGGTTCTTTTTTATTCTGGGATCTTTATTTCATAAATTAAATTTGCATTTATATAGTACTGGAATTTCAATTAGGTTTAAATATTTAATACTATAAAAATTGGTTACTTAAATTTTTCTTTACCAGAAAAAAATTATTTTTAAGTCCAGAATAATACATTATGATAATAACCATAGAAATGTTATAGTTTAGTAATACTAATATTATGAATAATTGCATTCATGTGATTAAATTTAAATGGGTAAAGAAATATGTTAAATATATTTATAAACAATTCATGAGAGGGAACAGAATAAAAAAATCTATCTGTCCTCGCCAGGAATCGAACCTGGATCTCCTGCTATCCGGGCCTGGTATGCTGACCGTTACACCACAAGGACCAGCTAGATATCTCACTCAATTCCCTCTTCACTTGCTAGTGAGTTAGGCTCTCGCTTAACAGCGATGTTCTTGGACATCCTTGTCGAGATGATTCTGAAATATGTAAAAAGGAAATATCAAAATATCAGGCAGGATTTCGAATAGGATGCTCAGCTACTGATCATGACAGAGTGGCCTTAAAAAAACTTAGCGAACTTAGATGGTCAGGGCACGTAGCTAGAATGAACAGCATTGAAATCCTGAACAAAGTGGTTATAGCTTTTCTGTAGAAAAAAAAAAAGCGAGAAGGGCAAAGATTGGCTGTGTGGATCGCATAACCATTAATACAAGATTCTTGCTTGCTGTTCAAAACTGAAGAACCGGTTGCGGACGGAGTTTCTCAGATTAAGATGAGACTTACCGCCACACACGCACGCACGCGTGCACATACACACACACACACGCGCCAACACACACACACACACACACACACACACACACACACACACACACACACACACACACACACACACACACACACACACACACACACACACACACACACACACACACACACACACACACACACACACACACACACACACACACACACACACACACACACACACACACACACACACACACACACACACACACACACACACACACACACACACACACACACACACACACACACACACACACACACACACACACACACACACACACACACACACACACACACACACACACACACACACACACACACACACACACACACACACACACACACACACACACACACACACACACACACACACACACACACACACACACACACACACACACACACACACACACACACACACACACACACACACACACACACACACACACACACACACACACACACACACACACACACACACACACACACACACACACACACACACACACACACACACACACACACACACACACACACACACACACACACACACACACACACACACACACACACACACACACACACACACACACACACACACACACACACACACACACACACACACACACACACACACACACACACACACACACACACACACACACACACACACACACACACACACACACACACACACACACACACACACACACACACACACACACACACACACACACACACACACACACACACACACACACACACACACACACACACACACACACACACACACACACACACACACACACACACACACACACACACACACACACACACACACACACACACACACACACACACACACACACACACACACACACACACACACACACACACACACACACACACACACACACACACACACACACACACACACACACACACACACACACACACACACACACACACACACACACACACACACACACACACACACACACACACACACACACACACACACACACACACACACACACACACACACACACACACACACACACACACACACACACACACACACACACACACACACACACACACACACACACACACACACACACACACACACACACACACACACACACACACACACACACACACACACACACACACACACACACACACACACACACACACACACACACACACACACACACACACACACACACACACACACACACACACACACACACACACACACACACACACACACACACACACACACACACACACACACACACACACACACACACACACACACACACACACACACACACACACACACACACACACACACACACACACACACACACACACACACACACACACACACACACACACACACACACACACACACACACACACACACACACACACACACACACACACACACACACACACACACACACACACACACACACACACACACACACACACACACACACANTTTTTTAATTTTTAGTTACAAATTTATTTGTTAACTATTTTATTTAAAGATACAAGAGAGTAAGAATCCTTTTCATTTAAATCAAAACAGATTATTTTCGTGGGAATATTAAACATGAATTACGTGGAAGAAACATCAACACAAATCATTAAGTAAAGCACAGAAAATTAATTCTTAAACATTAATATGTATTAAAACTTTAACACTGTGAAAGATATCTATTTTTCTTGCCATTCCATAATTTACAAGATTACTGTATGTCATGGTTTTCTCTAATATGTTAAATTATAAAAAAAAAAGAAGTGAAAAGAAGGATTTGCTCATAGTTTGCAGTGAATGGTTTGCGTAGCCAGTTACGTGGCGAGTAAAGGCTTGGAAGCAGAGTAAAGAAGTCCGGCGTGCCTGGAAGTGAGACAATACATGTCGCAGTCCTTGTCAGACAAGGGGACTCGGTACACAGATGGATTGACTTTTGTCGGAAAGACAGGGTGTCCCCTTGAAGCACTCTATCGATCAGCTAGCTATCTCCCTCTCAAGGAGATCCCTTCAGCCACCTCTTCCCTCTTACAAACCCTCCCACTCTTCATTTTAAATGATCTTATCCCCACTGAAATAAAACGAAATCTCCGCCCTATAAAAGATATAAGAGCTCCTGAGATGCAGGAAGGAATCAGCTCTTCCAGAGGGAATCTCGGAAATCCCCGAAGAGACTGGGAAAAGGAATAAGAATTATCAAGATACGAATTGACTTGAGAACCCTCACTTTCCCCGCATTTATGCCATTATCTTTCCACTTAATATGATTTATTCAATTTTTATTAAAATAATCGATTATTCGTCATTTAAACTACGGAACCTTTTTATGCTGAGTGGGCTGTTTTTAAAATTGTAATTTGCTTCCTACAAAAATTATGAAGTTCAAAAATTTACAAAAATATATTAATAATAACATTTAACTTTGTTGAATTAATGTTTTATAATTTTTTGTGTCATAAATCTGCGTATAAAAAAGCTTTTGAAGTCAACCAAATATTTCTGTATAACCTTATCTAAAACTCTAGTTTTACAATGTTAGGCAAAAGGTCCGGATTCAATATTTCCGGCTGAATGATATATTGTTACATGTAGCACTTAGGTCTGTATACAGAGAAATGCATATATGAATGACGAAGAAGATATATACAGTGCTTTATATTCCTCTGCTTCTTACATTCGCCCCAATATCTGTACCTGTCCACTGGTCTCCCTTTGCAAGCTATTTCACCAGGATACTAATTCATTAATACAAGTCCTCATCATGTTACTAGTAGAGAATTTCGGGTTCGGTCAAGGTTGATCCAAAAATAAAGTCTGTCTGAAACTTTCCATTTGAACATTTTTTTGTCATCATTTTAATTTTTTTTATATAGTAAGTTTTTTTTTTCCACAATATGAAAATCAGTACTAAAGACACAGAAAAAGCTAGAGTAAAATATACTTTATTTTCATAAAAAGAAGTTTAAGGCACGGCGTGGTTCTAACCCGCGATTTTGAATTACCATGNTATAAAAGACCATACTGTTCTTTAAAATACAAATCTTCGACCACAATCAGAAGATCAGCAATATTTCTCTAACTTAGTGTTATCTAAGCAATTAAACTGAAATTATGCGAATATCGGTCTCTAATCAGCTAAGTTTTATAATCTCTCTAATGGTCAAAAGCAACTTTATCACAGTACATAGAGGAATTTTACAATTAATGTAAAGAAATAAAATATTGTTACCATTTGAATATACAACGCACAATTACTTATCTTTCTAGATACATTTATGTCGTCAGCCCTTCTGGCTAAAACGCACAAAAATTGTATCTAAAGGTTGAAATCAGACTCATTCACACAATACTGGAGAGTGGGTCTCACACGTGTCGTGGTTCCTGTATCTGTTTCAGGTCATAAGTCCATCGCCCATTGATTTTCGCCCTCTCTTTCGTTAAAATTTTCTCTTTATTTCTTATACGTTATGTGACTAATTATACTTTTAATGCCGCTTAAACTATATGTTTTATAATGTTTTGTTATATCCCCACATTAATTTGCATAAACTACTTCAAGTGTTTTTGAAAAAATCTCAGGAGATAATAAAAAATAAGATATACTTCATTGCTCCTGATTGGTGAGTACATACATTTGTGCATATGTGGAATGGCATACTGTTCTGTATGCATGACAGGATATTTGTCCCTAAGCTAGAATTCAGTGTCAGAAATGTTTAAAATAAAGGAAATTAAAACAGCATATTCACATTTCTTTTCAAAGTAGATTTGGATTTCTTTTACAGAAGCTGTAGTTTGCAAAGAGGTAGGTTATAAAACCTCTTTTAACAGATTTCATGGAAGAAACTTAAGCTTTACACGTCGGCTCCATGACACGACTTTGAAATTTCTTTTTTAATTTTACACTGATCCTGCTTAGAAGCTACAGATGTGGTCTATTCAATGCATTTTTTGGATCAAGATTTTTGGTGTGCTCCGAGGGAACACCCAGCCCTAATTGGGTACCATTCTTTATTGACTGAGAAAAATAAAGCGACCAGAACGGTGTGCTGACCACACAGCTTTTCTAGGGCGCCATGATTTCAGAATCAACATCCTTAGCATGTTAGTATTTCCCCCTTAGGCCTATATGGTCTGCAGCGGGACAGTTTTCTATTTTTTCCCAAATTCATTTCAGTTTGATCTACCAACTTTGAATTAATAAAATACAGGGTAAACATTTTAACGTTTTAAATTTTGTTAAATAAAGTATAAATAAAGTACTATTTCTCCAGCTGTTGTGTTTTAAAGAGATGATTTTTTAAGTGATTGTTTAATTTAGATTAAAATCATAAAAAGATCAAACTTTGTCAGGGTAAAAAAATTCACCCTCGGGATTTCCTTCTTTGAAAATGTTTCGAAACCTACATTTATCTTTCTCTCAGTTTTAATTTTTATATCTCCAACGTTTTAAATAAAAAAAGTTGTTTTTAAATTCAAATCAAACGAATCAACTTAAGCATTGAAAATTGGGGATTATAAAGCGCTAAACATAAAATTTGTAAGATTTTCCGTTTTAAGTATATGAAAATCCGCTTGTTGTAGAGGCGTAAGACTATTTGCTGATATTTGGAAACATAACTCAGAGTAAATTTGGACCAGTTTCAGCGCTGCATTCCACAGGATGTACGACACAACACAAGACTCCACTTACAGCGTGTAGGCCTTACGCCTTCCAACAGTTCCGTATTGTATTATTTTGTATCGTAATGAATGTCCTTTCTATTTCCCCGTCGCAGGTCCTTTATTGTCCTGTACGTGATCTGGGATTAGATCCCGTAAAGCCAGCTATCCATTCTGCCAAAAACATAAATTATACTTTTCCACTTTAGCTCTTTCTTTGTATCATCGATAACATGAATTAATACCGACTTGGCAATTTTTTATTCGTTTTTTAATGTCATTTATTACAACGAATAATGTGGATTCAAAATTCATTCATATAAATTTTCTTTAAACCCCTCTCCCATCTTTTTCTCGTTATGAATTTTAGCCCTAAGGCGCACGGTATCCTAGTAATTATAGTGCTGGTCCCCAAAACCAAAGGTACTATCTTCAAAAATCTTAGAGTACAGGTTATTAATGCCTTTTTCTCTTCTGTTAGTAATGACCTAATGGAATCCTGGTGTTCTTCTGGAAACACCCAGACTTATTAATGTACTATTTTTCGCTGATCGGAAAAGTATCAGGTTTTCAAAATGGTTTGCTTACAAAACGATCTCTCAAGCTCGCGAATAAACACATATCTATCACATAAACAGGTTATTTCTCATAAGGAAATCTAGCTATCCACGTTATTACTATGAAACGACTTCCGAAATTTTTTTATTTATAGACGATCACCAATTTTACTTAGGAGAAGCGAAAAATATGGTCTGTTTAAAGCATTATATCTATATAGGTATAATTTGTTTTTGTACTCAAGAAATTGCAATTTTTAAAATCTAGAACCAAATTCAGTATTTAAGCATCCTTATGTAAACTGCTAGTTCACTTTGTTAATAGCCGAAATCAATTGAGCGGGAGGGTGTAGAAATAAAGGCCAAATTGAAAAATCTTTAACTACGATATTCTTGAATTACGAAAAATTCCAGAACATTAATCGTAATATGTAAGTTTCTTGCATTTTATTCAAAAACATTTTTACTTTTAAAATTTATTGTCCATACTTTAATAAAATATTAAATAAGTATATCGTGCGTGAAGAGTTATTTTAATCATTAGTTCGACTGTGCCTATCGCACGATTAGCAAGAAGTATTTCTTTCTATTTATTGATTTTCCTGTAGTAGACTTAAATTGAATTTATTTAAAGGTTAATTAAACTAATAATTTTACACAGGATTTAAAAGCAGAATAAAAACTAGAATAAAATGCCGACATATTTAATGCAGGAATATTTAAGTCTATTAGAAATATTATTATTCAGAGCACTTATTACAACAGAAAATAAAACTATATAAAAAACCAGTTGAATAGCAACAATATAAATAACATGACTTCTCTCTGTAACATTAGCTTCGACTCCTAGTTTTGGAGCTATTTGCTATCAATTTTAGAAATTTTCTATTTTAGTGAACAATCAACTAGAAAGCACAGCTTCTCATAACAAAAAAAGATTTTGAAAAGTATTTAGAGCTTTGATTAGAATCTAATATTTCTTACGGCTAATCTGCCAAGGTTAATTATATGGTGGAACTGTGGAAAACACTTCATACTGGTTTGGTAAGTTGAATTACTCTTGGTAGTGTTTCTAAGAGATATTAAAAGAAAACTGGACTTTTCATTTAATGAATTAGAAAGTAGAAGAAGTGAAATATAAGAAGAAAGCATTATTCTGGAGCAAAATAGCCCCTTAACAATGACAAACAAGAAATTAAAAAAAAAAAAAATACAAGCCTGTATATTGTTAAACAGAATAAATTTTGTAACTAAAATTAAAGCTTTTTAACAATAAAATTTAAATTAATTTTATGATAAATTACTATAGCCTTCAGTGTCGCTTATAACTAGAGGCCAACGTAAAAACTGAAAGAAATTGAAATGACAATTTATTAATAGTAATAATACCAAAATAATATCCTTGACTCTGGGAATAAGCCTATTGATGTGCTTGGAGAAAGAAAAACAATTCGCATTCAAACAAGGAGAGGAAAGAAGAGTGATGGATGATAAGAGGTGTGGAGTTCTGGAAGAAAGAGGAACATAATATAATGGAGTGTTCGAAGTATAAGGTACTTCGTGTCGGGTGATAGAGATCAAATTTGCTACTATATATATATATATAACTTGTTTTATTTTTAAAAAAATTATTC
>KZ807560.1:228977-241710 GCA_000696205.2 Oncopeltus fasciatus
TAATGTAATAAAATAAGTACAACTATTATTAGTACAGTTAATAAAACTGCCTGCGTTGAATTAATCAGAGGAAATTTTATTGAAGAATAATGGAGAATATTGCTTTTCGATTATCCAAAAGATGAGAGCAATATTGGGCAATTAAATAACTGAAGCTGAAAGTAATTTAGAATCAAATTCATTCTCAATCACTCCGGATTCATTAATGATTTATATTTCCAAAATATGTTGTTTCAGTGTGTTTTACCTAATTAAACCTTTACATTTATGTCTGAATGTTATAATACTAATACAAATATTTCTTAAGCAATATACCATATAATAAAGTAATTTAAAGAAATACTTCATGAGTAATTATTTTCAATCGAAAGTTCTCCCTCAAAATGGGCGATTAATTTTATATTCTTTGTTCTTTTAACATAAGAATATAAAATAATTAATGAACAAAGGCTTAAAAAAATATTCATTATTTTGTTATGAAAAAAAGATAGAAGCCGTTTAACTTTGTTCGCTAGCAAGATGTGAATGAGTAAAAAAAAACAAAATTTGGAAATCGATGGCTAATAAACTTTCCAAGTACCACATTATTTTTTTTTCTAGTACAGTTTTATAAAAATTTAAAAGTAAATAATTCATAAATTTGAGGAACCAAAATTATAATGCTTTATGACCTTTTTTTTTCTTTTCATTATGAACGTGTGGAGTTATTTACTGCACTATAGCTTAAGAACATTTCTTTTATTTTATTTTATAGAAAGGATATGAGGAGATCCGTAACAAAGTGCGGTGATGCTGAGAGCATAATGGTGTAGTTAAAGTTTCAAACAAACCTCATGAATATTCGATGCGTTTATTTTTAAAAATTAGACTTTGATAGAATACTTTAGCAATACGCCCGATTATTCGGAGAATTATAAGAGTAAATTTTCTCTTATTTTAAAACATAAATGGGATCTCTCTGGCCCTAACTGGTTGCAGAGAATGTAAAATAAACTGAAACAGAAAAAATAAATAGTTCTTAAAGGAAAAGAAAAAAAACGTGAGCTGTGCACCATGTGAGAATAAGGATATATTACTTGTGATAAATGACATATGCTGAAATGGAGAGCTTTAACCGTGGTGATAGTAGTAGTAGCCCGTTGCCAGCCATTTATACCTGCATAGCTACTAAATAATTTTAATTGAATACCAATTATTTTGATAAAATCATAAATTGTATTTGTAGTCTTAGAATAAGTAAGAGAAATAACAAATAAAATACCTTGAAATTGTATACAAAAACGAGGGAGTATAAAAATAAAACCATCACCTTACACACAAACTAGGGCGCGCTAGTGTGTGAGTGCGTGTGCGTGTAAGGCGATGGTTATATTCTTTTACTCCCTCGTTTTTGTTTTCAATTTCAAGGTATCTTTCAATATGTAATGTATCAGTATCTGTGTTGGTAAGAGAGTGTGGTACCAGGAAGACCTTGAGGAAATTAACCTGAGTTATCAAAGTCCATAAAAATGTGACACAGGAAAATTCAATACTAAAGGACTCACATAACTAGAGAAAATAATTGTAGACAGGACCACTTCCTATCTGCAGGGTAGTTGAGTCAGAAGCATGAAAGGAAAAGAATATTCAGTCTCGTGTGAAGTGACATCCTGCTTCCTACACGAGAGCTGGACAGCATATGCTCATGAAGTATATTCCTAAAGGCAAGGTATACCAATCAGAAGCACGATAGAATGGAGTCGAATCCCTTCAATTTCAGCAAGGAGGTTACACGCAGTTATCACAAATGTCCGAGGATATCGATAGCGAAAAATTGTGATTATGAAATCAATGGCGACAGGCAGTCAGTATAGCCTGGATACTTCCAAGTTTAAATGACGTAAATATTTATCTGCCTTCATATGAAATAATTCACACTCACAAATATACAAATATATATATATATATATATATATATATATATATTGATATNCACTTTAAATCTCCTAAAAACTCATTTTTAAACCTTTTTTTTTTTAATGTGCTGATAAGTAAATAAGTCAAAAACAATGAAATTAATTATGAAATATATAACAAATTAGCTAAGTGATTTATACATTATAGAAGACTAAAATATATTTTAGTAGATGTTCTTTGACCGACTGTCATGAACATGTGATTCAGATGACACGTAGTCCCCTCTCACCTTAATGATACCCCTGAAGAAGGCTTACAATATATGCCAAAACGTCGGCAGATAATTTGAAAAAATACACATTTCTTAAATTGCATTATGGATCTACCTTGAACGAAATGCAAAAAAAAAAAAAAATCTAATAATAAGCCTTAAGTTTTCCCACGCCGAAATTTATTAATTTTGTGAAGTCAATATCACAGGGTTTTACTAGTTTAGTGGTGACGTTATCCCAGAATTACGTATAAATGTTATGCGTGCATAGGTGTTCGTGTGTGTGTTTGTGCGTTTGTATGTGTGTATAATAAGGTACACATAATGAACATTATAAAATAAATAAAAGACAATATACAACACAGTTCGATTTTTTTTTTTTTTTGTTTAGGTCAAAATTATTCTAAAAATACAATTTAAAAATGTATTTTTTTCTCAATTGTATTTTTTTTATCAACCTTGACCGAACCCTAACAAAAAAATATACTAATAATCACTGCAGTCAAAAAATTTTAATTTATGCAACACAAGGTTTATGGTACGTAATATATTGTACCATAATGTAATTCAATATTATAAATTATACCTATATAATGAATGATACTTATAGTTTTAAGTATACTGAAATGGTCTTTGTTGTAAACACGAACTATGGCACACTCTAAATAATTAACTCAAAACCAATGGTAAATCCAAAATTTATCAATAGACAATGAATAAGATTTCTGGCTGAGTTTAAAATAAGAAAATCTTTGCTTAAACAAATTTTGAAGAGGTTTTCCATCTTTCAAAGAATTGAAAATAACAATTGGCTGTTGAAGCTCTAATAAATCCTCTTTGGTAAGAAAGAGAAGTCGGCAAAATAAAACAATCCGAATTTAAATATCTCGGAAGCGAGTAAGCCCACATCATCCCTAAGACTCATTCCTCTACAGATCACCATCCCTAACCAACCCATACCGTTTTTCTTCATCTCTTAAACTTGTTATTCTTCCTTATATTTTATTTAATTTCTACTAATTAAATCATGAAAAGGCTAAGTATTTACTTCTTTACGTTTCGAAAAAAATGTGGGCACTAAGAGGTATAAAATGTAATTTTCTGACGATTATTTTGTGATAAACGCATATTAAGAAAAATATTTAAGAATAAAACTTCCAAAGTAAAGCTAGTCTCATTACTTTTAATTTATAGAAATAAAATATGGGATTTAGACTTTCAGAAAGAGAGCAAATTATCATTATCCATGGTTTCCCTATTATTAAAGTCATAACATGCAATTATAGAGCCTAATATTAATGAAATTGTTTTTTCCAATGTTTGTAGTTATAAAATTTTAGGAACACGCTCTTTAAATATTTATATAAAAAGTAGCTATTTACGTTAAACACTTTTTTTCCAAACAGATTACATCCAGCCTTAGGACCAAAGTAGTCACTTATTCTCGAATAGGCTTATTCTCAATCTATCATGGGAATATTTTGTTTTACACTGCTTCTTCGTAAGGAAAATCTTGCTTATCCTCCTCCTGTACAGATAACACTGCGGAACACATTTTTTGTTGAGTTAGATCTGACACTGTTTTCTCACCAATTCTTGGCGTCTGAATCTGAGAATAACCTCAGATTTTGTTTATCACGTCAACTTTTTAAACTACAGGGTATCCTCAGAAATAATAAAAATCATACCTTTAAAAGAACATAAAGTAAAAATGTACCAAATATACAGTTTACAAAACATTTAATGTAAGTTAAATCGAGTTCCTACATATAAAATTGTTTAATTAATGAACAGTACTTAAAAATTATGATAAAAATTTGCGTTTGTAGCTTTCTCTGGAGTGTTTAGTTTGTCTCCAACAATAGTCAACCATCATATGTACGTCCTATCTACCTTGATACCTTGCAACCATGACCCTCAAATCTGTCGAAATCTTCATCGTTGGAGTCTTTTATCTGCACCATATCTGTATTCCCCTTCTTCCAAAGAGAGAAATTCATTGAAAACTGGCACGTGGACTTCGGCTGAATGCGGTACTGGGCGTATAGCTGACGGTAAACTAGGATACTCTATTTCACATTTGCTTTTCGTGTTATATACCGATGTTTTCACTATACAAAAGGGACAATCACTTGAATGATCTTTGGGCTCGCGCCAAATCTTAGGTATACCAAATGGAAGCTTAGCACGTGCTCCCTTGATTCACTTCCGTAAACCCTAAACATAATGTTTACAAACTTTATAAGGTACCCATGTTTTATCTTGATCACCAAGTTTCACTTTAAAATGAGCAAAATATGCTTGTCTGACAAATACTACTAATACTAGTACTAATGTTTTTCCTTTGACTGGGAATGGTAAAACTGCCAAATATATAACAAGACGTTTAATAAGGAAACGTTTCAGTTCAAACACACTATGTACTTCTGTACACTTCCGTAACGAAATGCTAAATACTGCTTACCGACACACACAACGTTTCACCTCAGTATAACAGACGTAACTACACAGGCAGGTCTAGACCAGCATGCGCCCCACCCACATAGAAACCGAACCTGAATGATAAAAGATAATTAAAAACAGTTTTTAAACCAGCATGCCTAATTCTATAGAAAACAGCTAAAATCTAACTCAACAAAAATTGAGTTTCAAATTGTTCCCCAGTGTAATGTGGACTATACCGTATGGATGTTTATTTTTTGTGTCACTTGGCAGAATTACATAGAAACATCCTTACTAAACTAAGCTGAGAGAAATAATATTATTTTAAATGATTCGAAGCAATTGGATTAAAAATTATTCTGAGTTATCAGTAGAATAAAATAAAAAGAATGTGGTAATATGTCTCCTCCCCCCTAAGAAAAAGCATGCGGCTCGCAGACTATGTTGGAGGTAAGATGACGGCAGAGAGGATCAGGCTAAGCCAACCCCTGGGTGCCTCGCGGTGTAGGACAGGTGTAACAGACTTCATCAGACTAAGCGATGTGCTTTAGGCCTTCCATCTGCCTAAAGGGCAATAGGTCATCATCTTAGATATTTATTATGAAAAATAGTTCAGAGATGACCATAATAAGATATGTACTTCAAGAATTATATTTAATGAAATCTAATTCTTGAAGTACAATCTTTTTTTAATGTTTTTTTAACGGTAATGTTTTTTCGTTATCACCAAGTGACTTGAATTTTCAAAATCATGGCACTCAGACCGAGTGGATTTTTTTAATACAACTTATTGTTTATAACATTACATTTGTTATGTTATGTCAAACATTAAACACAGTGAAACATTCGTATAAAACATGTTAATTTTTATTCATTTATTAATTTTTTGGCTGACTTTATAGTCCTGTGGGATCTTCGGCCACCTCCTGTATACACAATTTCAGATGTAAGATCGAAATGTTTTTCTGAAAGCAAGGTGACTGACCCTTCTCCCAACTAAACCTATGGTATATATAGGGAGTCTGCAATACTCATAGGTGCTAACTATTGTAGTTATTATAGGAACATTTTTCGTAAAAATGTTGAAGAACACAAATTGTGCATTTTGCAAATATGATCTCCAAACTATTATTTACTCAAATAAAAATGAAGATATCAACTTTATAAATATTTTCTTTCTACATCCGGTTCTCCTTATCTGTTTTCAACAAAACTGTATCCCTTTAAATGCATGTAATAAAAAGCTTACAATATGCTGAATTTGGTTTCTGTATCAAAAAACTAGTGGGCCAGACCAAAATTCTAAACTGGATACTTAGATAGATTTGGACAATAAGAACAGTGACAGTATTTAGATATTTACACAATTAATGAGAGGGAACAGAATAAAAAATCTATCTGTCCTCGCCAGGAATCGAACCTGGATCTTCTGCTATCCGGGTCGGTATGCTAAACCGTTACACCACAAGGACTAGCTAAACCGTTACACCTTGTGGTGTAACGGTTTAGCATACCGGCCCGGATAGCAGGAGATCCAGGTTCGATTCCTGGCGAGGACAGATAGATTTTTTATTCTGTTCCCTCTCATTAATTGTTTAAAATTTACGTGGGATAAATAACCACAACCAAATAAAAATATTTATAATTTTAGATATTTACGCTTTACTTTAGCTAATTTTATCTATATATTTTTGCACAGCGCTAATATCAACGAATATGTAAAGAATATTCTATTTTTCCTTCCTTTTTCTCTTCAACTGATTTTATTTAATAAAGAAGTTATCCAAGGGTTTGCAACAGGAAGCTTCAATACCGATTTGGTTCTCATTTTAAAAAATGGGGACGCTAAACTGCATACTGGCAAAACAAATGCACACACACACACACACACATATACACTTATAAGTTTACTTCTATTCAAGCTTTACTAATCTTGAGAGAAATCGCGAAAGTGGAGATTGGAATGGCTTCAGCAGATGGGACTAGGAGCTCCAAGCTTGTCAGCTGGAACGAAACTGGAATAGCTGGAGGCACATTCTGTATTCATAGAGGGGATGGTTAGGGATGGTAAGAAGTACAACAAGAAGAACAATTAGTGAAGTTGCTATCAGACCATCACAAGTTGCAGATCCCAGTCTGAGCCAATGCAGTAAGCCCAAGTTCACTTCAAAAACATCCTTACGCAGGAGCTATGCAAACTATAAATGTTTCGAAGGTATTAATGAAATATGGCAATAAATAGTGTACTGTTGATTTGATCTTACGAAATGAAAAGACTATGGAGGCAAAAGGTTAGGTCACTAAGACTGGCCCTGGGGAGAACGAGAAGGAAGCTATAGTTAATTAGTTGCTAAATATGTATTTTTTAATACAAATATCCCACAGATAAATGTCACAAAACATCATATTGAACATTTCACTTTCTATGTTTTTTGTCATGACGTTATTAATGATTAAAGTATCCTTTCCTGATTTCAGTCGTTACGAACGTGCCGATGACGCATACAGAAGTTACTTCCAGGAAATCTGCATTGACACATAAAAATAAGGCTTACTTAAATAATTTATTCTTATACACAGAAATGTTTATCATATTAAGGAAGATAAAAGGACCAACCTTTTAGCCAGAAATGAGACCCCTTCGGTTCTCCTTATCCCGGCGGTGTGGATTAGATCGATAAATAGTGCTTTGAACATGTACACTTAGAAGATATACTGCAGAAGGCTCCTTCTTCCATGTGTGGATGAATGGCAGCTTTTTATTGATGAGTAAAATAAATAAGAAAGAAAATAATTATAATTTCCTATTTCGGTCAAAAACTATACCTAGCTCAATAACACGAATCTAAATATTTATTGACATTTACATTTGTCTAGTAGTGATAAATACTATAGAATTTATAAATATTCTTAGTGAGTAATTTACTCAATCAAGTTATCATCATTTTAAATACCATAAAGATGACATTCTGTCGTTAATGGAAGAATGTAATTTTAGGAAACATATATAAATGTGTGTGTATGTGTGTGTGTGTGTATATATATATATACACACACATATATACAAACAAAATCTAAGATACTCGGACTCCCACATACTAACCTCCCAAGCTTGGTTCCCACTACTGTCTTTGAGGTACCAGGTTACATGGTGCTCACTTGCTGCGAGGTCAGAGGTTCCTGGTGAGGTCACAGATACCTCTCTCCCACGTCACCCCGTGACTACAGTCCCTGCGCCTCACGTGGCTCTTTTTTTAATCTGTGCACTACATGGATCTTTTCTTTTGAGTATGTGTGTGTGTACATTTATTACTGTGCGGCTTTATTTTAAATATATTTTTATTAACGAACACGCCGACTTTTGTTAGGACCTTGTTAGGAAGACTTATCCTTCATCAAAACTTCAACACACTCTTGAAAGATTTTTTTTTTTTAAACTTTTATTTATTTATTACCTTTTGTTAAATAAAAACATTTAGTAATTTGATTACAATGAAAAGTAAAAATTACATTCAATGTCAATCACATGAGGAGAGAATGTGACCAATGACACCACTCTCAAATTATTTTCAGATTATGTCCCCAAGAGGTCACGGGGCCATCTTCGTTTGAGTCCCCGGGGGGGGGGGGGGATGTAGGGGTTGGAGTTGGAAGACAAGGTCTGTCCTAGTAGATTAGGATGGTATGGCAGTTTACTGTGGAAAAGGCTGAAGCAGGAAGAAATTAGATACTGAACAAAAGGAATATTAAGATCGTGGTGAAGGGAAGAATTGGATACGTAATCGGGAGTATTTGCAATTATTCTGAGAGTTTTGGATTGAAGGGACTGGATTCTTTGGAGGTTGAAAGGCTTGGCGGGGCCCCCCAGATTTCTACTCCATCCAGATTGGTCGTAATAAGGTATTGTAGAGCGTGAGTTTGTTTTCAGTCGTAAGATTGAAGTTCTGATTCATGAGTCTGTATAGAAGTCCATATCGCAGATTAAGTCCTTGTCTTTTAATTTTAGTATGATTGCCTAATGTAAGTCGTGAGTCAAGATGAAACCCAAGGTAACAAACGGAATTTGAATGTGTAAAGAGATATTGTTAAATTTCACAATTTCAGAGAAGTCTTTTTTCCGCAGTTGGAAATTAACTTGAACGCATTTTTCTTCATTGATTTTTATTCTCCTTTTGCCACACCATTGTTTGTTCTTTTCGAGGTGATCTTGTAGGTTTTTAGAAGCAGTTTTAGGATCGGGATGGGAGGATAGGATAGCTTTGTCGTCCGCAAATAGATCTAAGAGGGTACTTGGATGGGTAGGGATGTCAGCAGTGTACAGGATAAATAGGATAGGTCCAAGCACACTACCTTGAGGAACTCCCGTTTCCACTTGGTAGAAATCGGAGTAATCTAATCCTTAGGGGCGCCAGGCTAGCTCAGGGGATCCGTACGGGTCTCGCAATCCTGACGCCGCGGATTCAAATCCCGCCCAGGTCAATCTTTTATTTATAATATAGAAGCTTGTCCTGAGCCATGGGTGTTTAAAATGGGGTGGCAACCTGTAGATAGCCCCTTCCTCCATGACCCTAAGTGGTTGAATGGAAGGCTAACACGCAAATAAAAAAATAAAAAAATCTAATCCTTGCCGAACCCTAAAGAAACGGTTGGATATGTAAGACTGTAAGTTTTACTAAGAAGTGTGTATTTCAGTAACAGAAAACTATCAAATTCTTCGCTTTAAAAATAGAAATATTAGTGTCAACAGACAAACCAAGATGAAATATATACATCTATAGAAACTAACTATTCTAATATAAAATAATATATGTATACTAAATATATTATAATAAACATTATATATGAGTATATATTATATAAAGATATAATACGAGTATATATCTAATATACTTTTATCTATTTAATATATTGATATTTTGACAAGCCTAGCGATGATCTCGTCAATAACTATCAGGATAGTGAGGGGAGTAGATGAGATAAATTATGACAAGTAGCAGGAAAATTTAGAGTGTCCTAGGTAAGGTGGGGAGATAAAGCGGTGCTAAACTTATGAATTTACGGGGAGAACTACAAGCGATATTAGTAGTAGAAGAGTTGGTGGATGGGGATCTAACTGGACGTAGAATATGTATGAATGAGAGTTGTTTTATGTAAAAATGTATTGTGATTTTGCACGATTTAGGGGGAGGGCAGATTGAATTTAACTAATCTCATTTTTATAGAATACGGGATGTGATTATGTGAAGGCTCGGTGAATGAAGTAGACGACAGCAGGGGCAAGGTAGTATTGAGAAAGTGATTCTTAATGAAGCCTGAAATGTAAAGGTGAAAACTGTATTCGGGTAATTCAATGTAGCTAAATGGGAGTAATTTTAAGAGGGAGTTTGGGTATTCATGTGAAAAGTTATTATTCATGTAAGTTACAGAATACTCATTAACTTCGAGGGTGTTTTCTTCGCAATTTTCAATAGTGTTTTTTTTATTGTGGCTGCAGTTTTTCTTTTCAAAGTCTTAGCAATGGAATATCTTAGTTGGTGTTCCCATATTTTGATCAATAATTATTTTTCTTGTCTTTTCTCATATGAAACTATTTTAGAAAATCTTTTCGACTGTACGTCCAAGCTGAATGCTAGGGAAGCAGTTGAGCAATCCACTCAGCGAGAGGCAGAAGTCTAGGGTGGACGAATTGCCTCTTGACGAGGCATAGCTTGCGTTACTCCCCTCCCAGCACACGATCAAGGCTTAAATCCTTAAAGCTATCTGTGAAAAATTCGAAAATTACAGAAATACTACAAAAAATTGAGTTAGCAAAGTTCACGCGTTAGTTACCAAATAGAAAGCATATGCTAAGTTTAGTAAAGTATTTAATGACAGGGAGTTTGGACGAGTCAGTTAGCCAACACCTGACTGGAAAAGTGTGGAAGATTAATTCGTGACTTTGTGAGGGGGTAGATGTTGGGATTCGAGTAGAGAGCGCGCTTCCAGCTCCTGCTAAAATAAATATTCCAGAGCTCTCCCTTTCCAGAGGGCGTTCAAGCTTCAAATAACCCACTAATACTCACACACTAGACTGCTATTATCTGTTTTAACTCCCTCTGATTTTTTACTCTCAGGGAAAAGAGGTTGTCTTCTCATCATGAAGACTATTTTAAATACTCTTTAAATTTGACAAAAACGTGATAAGAGGAGACATTTTTCACGGTTTTCCAAAGATTAAGTAATTGATGTTTTTTTTATATTCCAATTTTCCATCCATCCGAGATATTTATTATTTTAATTTGATATCAATTAAATGCATGTGTGTTGTTTTACCTCTTGCTGAAGCACTTTTTAGTTGTCCCAACTATGTTAAACATTTATGTTAAAAGTATCTGGGTACTTTCATCAGTTACATATAAAGTCCTAAGAAGTCAGAGGGAATAATCAATGTTTTAAACTTTTATGACCTATATTAAAAAAAAACAAAAAAACGCATATCAAGGAAAATATTTAGGGATGTAACTTCCAGTATATGGTGGGCTTCCTTATGTTAAAATAATTGAAAATAGATTAAATATTTATGCTTTGAAAATGGTATAATAATATCATGTTTAGCTTAAATCGGATGAGTAAGGGAGGTTTAGAGGAAAAGAAAAGTTGAAAAACAAATATGATCATTATAATATTAGTTTCAAAAATTATATTGATTTTAATAAGTTTTAATTTTAATTTTTAACATTATATTATATCTTTACAAAAAGAAACATTCCACTAATTCAAGTAGATATGTGAGAATGTGACTACAAAGATTTTCTCCAATTTTAACTACAGAACACTCCAGAGCCAGAATATCCTTCTATTAATTAAAGAAGTTATTTATAAATGTAATTATGAATATAGAGAGCCCCCTCACTCCCTCTCTGTCAGTCTGGAGACAGCTTTATTATAAATACATTGTAAAATGTATTGTAAATCTTACCTTTTACCCTAATCGCCTTATCCATTTGTAATATGAAAAATGTAATTTAATCATAGTTTGTCTATAATAATTAAATATTAGAAATTGTTTAGTTTACGCTACTTCAGCAAAAACGATTAATTTTTTAGAAACATTGTTCCGGGGCCTTATGTTTTCAAACATAGAAAATTTCATGCATATAGAAAATATGTATGTATATTTAACATCATGATTTTACTACTGTCAATTGCGTCACTTTTTGTTCTAAATGGAGGTGGAGGAATTTCTCAATGACTGCATACACAGTTTCCACAGATATTGAAGAATAACTTTATGATAGGAAAAACTAATTTGGCCAGTCGGGGAGTAAGATCTGAAAGGAGCCATGATAGCAGGAGAGAAAAGCTGCTCTGAAGAAGACAAGAAAGTTATGACCCTCATAACCTTATTCGAGTTGAGTGGAGGCCTATCTTGCTGTTTGTGGCTTGAAGGGAGTATTGAGTCCTTATCGCGGCCAGGTCAGGCGCTTTAGGGGTGGTGTCTCCATCGCCCTGAGCCCTTCTCTTCGTCGCCGCCTCCTATCAAGAGTGTCGTAAATGCACTTCGAGGAAGGACCTCTTCAAGTATTCAAGAGGGTCAGACTCTTCGGGGAAACTCCTTCCATATGGCATTTGAGACACTCACAGGGAGATAAGAAAGAGTTCTCACTTTAACTATCTGCCAATGTTACACCTTCCAAAGACTATTCACTTTTATTTCATTAATTTCCTTCGCCAAGTTTTTCCTTTAAAAAAAAAAAAAAAATAAAACACTAACCCTTCACATCGGGAAACAAGCTAGTGTTAATTGGAGAAACAAATTGGATTATTCTAAGATGATTTTAGTTGGGGTTCGGTCGAGGTAGATCCAAAAAAACACAAATTTAAAAAATGTATTTTTTAATAAAGGATTATCTGCCAACGTTTCGGCTTACATTGTAAGCCATCTTAAGGGCTATCATCAAGACGAAAGAGGACGTCCTGTCCCTAAGTTCACATTTCCATGAGGTTAATAATTAAGGTTTTTTCACTAATACTATTTTTCCTTTTGAACATTGAGAAGGAAAGTTTGTTGACCGTAGATATTATTCTAAGATGATTTTAGTTGGGGTTCGGTCAAGGTAGATCCAAAAAACACAAATATAAAAA
>KZ807560.1:323157-354810 GCA_000696205.2 Oncopeltus fasciatus
TTATTTTTATGCATATTTATGTAGTTTAACCCTATCAACCCTATAATATAAATTTAACCCTATCAAAACATATAATTTTAACAATCTAAAATTTAGAAAAGACCTTTACCCAAGAACTGTGTAAATTAAAAACTTCTCAATTCTTAACTAAGGAATATTAATTATTTATTAATCTAAGATGATTTTAGTTGGGGTTCAGTCAAGGTAGATCCAAAAAACACAATTTTAAAAAATGTATTTTTTAATAAAGGATTATCTGCCAACGTTTCGGCTTACATTGTAAGCCATCTTACAGTGTACCCCGAAACGTTGGCAGATAATCCTTTATTAAAAAATACATTTTTTAAATTTGTGTTTTTTGGATCTACCTTGACTGAACCCCAACTAAAATCATCTTAGAATAGATATTTACTTCTTTGCACTTGCCTTACAATATGAGTTTAGCTAATAAAATCCCCTTAGAATTCCATTATATGCATCAAATAATTTTTTATTTAGTTTTTAATTTTAATTTTAAAACAATAGAATATCTTTTGAGAGCATATTGCATGATGCACGCTGTGCAGGGTGTAATTCACAAATAAAGCCTTAAAAAATAAATAAATAATTAATTAAAAAAACAAACAATAAACCCGCGAAATATATCCTAATGAGATTCACTTATTGACATATTCTTATTATGTGTCATTTCATTGATTCGCTGAACAACAATAATAAAGCATTCACAAGAATGAAAATCAACAAAGCTTAGATACCCTGAGAGGAAAACAAGAGGTATTTAGCACTTCATACGTTGTGTTTTAGTTCTTCCTCAATCGATGAAGAAGAAAAGTTTGATCGGCGTTGGGTGTTTACTAGGTACAGAATTACGGGAAGAGTACAAAAGGAGGGCAAAAATATCTGTTTTTTGTGAGAATTGGCGTCATAAAGGACTCTAGTTCCTAACCAGTCGGCTATGCGCTATTGTTTTATATACTTAAATTGCAATGCTTAATTAAATACTTCTAATTAAATTTTCCATTAAAAATAAACTTTATTGTATTTTGTTAGAGATTCCATTAAGGCAATACTTTATTGTGCGTCGTTTCATCAACAGGTTATATTTGTGGTGCTTATCAAAATTCTGTAAAACCTTTCTTGATGTACACCTCAAAGGTTTAATTTCTTCAGAAACTCCATCATGGAAAACTATGAATAAATTATATTTAAGGGTCTTGACAGATACTGAGTAGGGAGGGGTTGGAAGGGCTCTTGTTGTTCGGCTTCAACCTTACACAGCCCACTAAAACGACCCGACGCCTCTCCCATCATCACTCTCCGCTAAATCAATTTCATATTTCCTTCAGACAAGTTGGCCCCACCCCCGAAGGCTTGTTCACATACGGGGGCTTCCGTTGCTCTGTTTGCTTTAAACTACTTTCCCTAATATCAGGAAGTTCCGACAAGCTCCATATGGATTGTTGGAACAGTAGTTAGATGCTATTCCCTCTAATGAGACCTAGAAGCCACACTGGTCCAATGACAATCCTGTCACTGCTAGCAGTTCAGACAACAGTTACCTCACTGTCGAAACAAGGCTAATGAAACGTTCAATTGTCATGGCCCTCAAATGTTCAGCGTTAAAGTTATTATTACTGAAAATTAAGAAAATCTTATTTCTTAAAGAAATGTCATACATTTTTTCTTTTAATTAAATTTCTCGGTGGTGAACTTAATGGTCCACTTAATAACAATATGAAACCTAATTTTATCAAAACCAATTAATAATTTAGCTTTATGGTAAACAATATAATATGTTGCCAACTCAATTTGAATTTCCAAAATGAAAAACAATCGGGCTTAGAAATAATAGGCGAAATTCAGACCCTTAATAAATTCAGTTGACTAAATCAATATAAAATAAAATATGGAAGTGAATAATTTGATTTACTCAATTTTTTTTCACATACATAAAGTTATCCTTGAAGATCGGAAAACAAGAATAAGTATTATTATTTTTACTTTGTTAATTAAGACCCCATGCTGGTCTTTCCTTCAAAAGAATGGATAGAATGAAGACTTTGAATTATAAATTAATATACAGAAGTAAATATAAAGTCAATCATTTAAACTTTCGCAGTGTCCGGAACTTCCCGAGCGGTGTATGCTTGAAAATAAAGCAGATACACGTCTAAGGGATTTTTGGCAAATGACTAGTTGTTAGTCATCGTGTAGTATGGAAAAAACAACGATGTCTAATGCGCTTGTTTCACCACGTCACTATACAGTGGTTAAATCTCGCGGGATCTTTCTTATTATTTTTTTTTTTTTTAAATTTAGATTTTTTCGCTTCACTTCTGAGGTAAAAATAACAAAGCATGAAGGCGAAGAGAGAAATAAAGACAGAGATCCGAGTAAGGCACCAAAGGCGATTGCTGAGTGCAGAACAAAGGGATCTCGACTACAAAGAAACGATGTCCGCAGGGATGTAGAGAATTTAGAAGTGGTTTAAAACAGAAAGGGCTGAAGGGTTGGAAAAGG
Organism: Oncopeltus fasciatus; assembly: GCA_000696205.2. Classification (NCBI taxonomy): domain Eukaryota; kingdom Metazoa; phylum Arthropoda; class Insecta; order Hemiptera; family Lygaeidae; genus Oncopeltus; species Oncopeltus fasciatus. Next base: position 325,678 of record KZ807560.1, read on the forward strand.
CTTGGTAGCTGTACTGCAATCTTTCCTCAGGGTCGTAAAGTGTACCGCAATTTCCTAACATTTCATTCCAAAGAATCTACAGGTTTAGATCCATAAATTTCTTTATATATATATAACTCTTTATTAAGAAAAAAAATTATTCTTTACATTTTATACTCTTAATTTTTGATAGGATACATAATAATAGTCCTTGCTCGTCTACCCGGAACTACCCGATAGACTATCCGGCACCCATCTCCTTATCCTAGGATAAGAAGGAGACTAGGAGAGAGTGAGAGGGGGAGAAAAATGCCATTCACTTCCTTGATATTTTAACTAAACTGGCTGGAGTAGGTCCCTTGGCCACCTCCTCTTCAGTCGTCGGGGAGGGTGGTCGGGATGAACGTGGGATGCAAGGGAGAGGACTGGAGGATTTGGATATCCTTGGAGGTTTCTGTGGAACTTATCAAACCTGGAGGGGATGAGCTCGGAAACAAAAGGTACTTGCAGGTCAGAATGAATGGTATTATTAGATACGTAGGGAGGAGTGTTGGGGATTGTGCGAAGGACTTTGGACTGGAACCCCTGGATACATCTTATGTTTGATCCATAAATTTGCTAATAAAATATACATTTAATGTTTTGAAGTTAAACGACAGTTGCTTTACAAATAAAATTATATAAGTTTATTTATCTTATACATACATGTCAAGAGGTCATTACTAATACAATCAAAGCTTTGCCAAAGGAATGCTTAATACCCTATAAAGAACTAATATTTTTTTATTATTGTGTATGCACATAAGTGAGATTGAAACCGACTGTTACAGTCAAGATAATTACTATGGCTTTTAAGAAAATACAAAAAGTATAAGTGCATTCTACTCCTGAGCAGAAATGCTAATCCTGTAATTTTTAAAACAAAGAAAGCTTCTTACCAATTAAGTTACATAAGATCACTAACGTGAGCGGCCAATGATGAGGGTTGTAGGGCTTGGAGAGGAACCAAATTGAAAATGAAACATTTATATTTTCGCTTTATATAGCATATGAAAAAAAAAAATTAAACATAACTTTGGTTAAAAGTTAATTCATAAACTAATTTAATTAAATTCATAAAAAGACCCTTATAAAATATAAATACATGTAATACTTATAGGGAAAAGAATAGAGCGGTGTGATGTTTACCTACATGTATCATTTCACAACAAATACATTCATGAACATATTATATAATTTTTTGTCTTTGGAAGAATGATATTGTTAGATAGAAATTAATGATTTTAATTAAATAAATATTAANACCCTAATCTTTTGAACACTTAGTTTTAAAAAATACAATGTTTTAGTTTCAATAGAACTGCCGAACTTAATTATTTAAAAAAAATTAAAAATAGATAACAAATTTAATTCTTCAGGCTATTTAGCCACATTTATTGAGATTTGCGCACCAATTCAGAATTCGATTCAGAATGTATTCAAACATCCTAACGTCCTAACTGTTCAGCTGGTATATACATTAGTATATAGCTAGTACCGGGTGACTCCCGGTCAATTAACACCTCGTCTGAGTAGCTCTCTCCAATCAAGTTATTTTTCTAAGTTGTTAAAAGTGTTGTGCACTGAAAATTGACACACATCAAGAACTAAGTGCGCTTGACAAATATGTGATGTTTGATAGAGCTACGTCGCCGACATCACCCACAATTCACTACCATTACAACACACAATCACTACCACATTCAAATTCTGTTCGTTACCTTGGGTTCCATCTTGATTAACGACTTAATTGAGGCGAACACACTAAAATTAAAAGACAAGAACTCAATCGGCGATATGGACTTCCAAACAGACTCATGAATAATAACTCCTTTCTTACGGTTGAAAACAAACTGATGCTCTACAAAACCTTATTACGACCAATCTGGACTTACAGAGATAGGTATCCAATTCCTTTCTTCACCACGATTTTAATATTCCTTTTGTATAGGATCTAATTTCTTCCCGCTTCAGCCTTTTCCATAGTAAACTACCATTCCATTCTAATCCACTAGCACAGACCTTGTCTTCCAACTACTACCCCTACAACCTTCCCCGTCGACTCAAACGAAGATGGCGCCGCGACCTCCTGGGCACATAGTCTATATATATTGAACATATATTGTTGCTTAGCTGTAATACTATTAAAAAATACAATAAAATTTCAAATTTTGTGATACTTGACAGAGAAATATTCATTCTCCTTTTTTTTTTAGAAATTCTTATGTATTTCATTGAAAATTTATTATAGATTTAGAGCCGACCTTCTTAAGATCGTGTTTATATATAGGGAAAGAAAAAGAGAGAGTGAGAGAGAGTGTTGAAGGTGTATTTATAAAATTTCAAGAATATATTTTCTCTTCTTCAGGGCGAAACTAAAAAGTTAATAGTTACAACTAACATTTTAGTCTTACCCTGAGGACATATATTCACGAAATCCTGGCCTAGGATAAAGTAATTATTTGTTATTATTTCACCAATAATTTCAATAAACTTTAAACTATATTTTAACACCTAGTCGGTAACACTTTCCTTTGCAATTGTGACTTCTGTTTAATCTTGTGGCTATGTTATAATTTAAATATACATAATTTTAAAACAATTGATAATGTGATGATATGATACAACAGTAAATTAAATACAACCGTGGATTTAAAGGTAAGTTTTTAATGTTATTTTTTTAAAATGTATGTATATATATATAATGATATATAATTCCACTTTAAACTACTTTCCCTAATATCAGGAAGTTCCGACAAGCTCCATATGGATTGTTGGAACAGTAGTTAGATGCTATTCCCTCTAATGAGACCTAGAAGCCACACTGGTCCAATGACAATCCTGTCACTGCTAGCAGTTCAGACAACAGTTACCTCACTGTCGAAACAAGGCTAATGAAACGTTCAATTGTCATGGCCCTCAAATGTTCAGCGTTAAAGTTATTATTACTGAAAATTAAGAAAATCTTATTTCTTAAAGAAATGTCATNATATATGTTTGCACGTCTGCAATTGTAAAAGAATTAGTTATTTAGTCTCTGTTTATTTCGTAATTTACACTCTTTTGATTCATTAAAATAATTTACTCTCATGTCCACCTGAATAAAACAGGAAATCTGCTCGGTTCATAGTGAGCCTGAGTGAGGACTTTTTTTTTTTCTTCTGTCTTTTAACTAAGTAAAACATTTTTTTTTCATCCTTTAGCTTTTATCCTCACATTGGGTTCATTATGTTTAAATATAGTAGTTAGTTCGTCATAGTAGTATTTCTATTAGATTTAACCATGGGTTTTATGAAAAAATAAAGATATTTTTCATTAAAATTCACAAAAAAAATATATTACGATACTTTTTTTTTTTAAATAAATAAATCTTTATTTANGGCTTACAATGTAAGCCGAAACGTTGGCAGATAATCATTTATTAAAAAAATACATTTTTAAATTTTTTTTTTTTTTGGATCTACCTCGACCGAACCCCAACTAAAATCATCTTAGTAGTGGGACTTGTTTAGGTAGGTGAAATTTTCGCAGGTTTTAGTTCAGTAGGCTCTCAATGAGCAGCAGCACCTGCACAAGTTCTGATTGTTACCCTGTTAAAAAAGGGTTTTTTAGTTCGTAGGAGAAGGTTTATAATTAATTCTCGTGAAGAGAATTGTGGTTCATAGGTCGACCTATAATTTTTTACTGTTTCTTGATAATGAATTACAAGCAAAATAATTAGATAAGATTATGGGTAAAAATTACAGTATTTTATATTTGTCTAATTGAATTTTTCCCCCAAAACTTCATACAAAACAAACTTTTCAGAATGAAATTCTTGAAGTGACGTTCTTATAGCTCATAGCCCTCAGATAGCTGAAAGTAGTTCCCTAAGCAGTGATCCTTACACCGTCTGGGAAGAGTTGGGCTACCCTTATATCCTTTTAAAGAAGTCGAATAACCACTTTCAAGAACTGTATCGAACAAATCATTCAGCTTTCTTGTATTACTAATTCTTCTTTCGAATATCCACTTATATAATTTACTTCATTGATGGAGCTCCTTCAAGTCTTACTTCTTACTTAACATAAAGGGCCTTCAGTACTTAATTACTTGATTACCATGATTTTAATATGAAATTTGCTGGGATTAACAAGCTTGGAATGACTATAAAAGGGAGTGTTCCTAGCTCATAACCCAATTTATCGTTTCCCTAAGTAGATAAAGTTTCGCAATTATGTTGTCTTTAAGTCTACCTTTAACTACGTATAATATTTCACTTTCAAAATTAAATAAGTTTTCTTGACAATAAAGCATTTTAGAGAAATGAATTTTGTTTGTTTGTGAATGAAATGAGCAGAGAGTTTCGTTTTTCTTACACCTCTTAAAAACTGCAGCAGGGAAAATGTAGTGATTGATGAGTAAAATAAATAAATTAGTTTTCAATATTTATATTTTATGATCCCATAAACAATGAAGGAACGATTATTTAATTAATTTCTTTTTTAATCTACACTGGTATTGGCAGTGGAAATGTCCGCATTTAGGCGTCTAGTTGCCTGATACAATTACTTTTGGAATCTACCTGCCGATCTTAGCACTGATCACAGCCGTACAGACTCCGCTCCAAGGCAAAGGTGGTCTTATCGGTAGTCAAGTGAAATTGTGCAACTCCGGAACCCTCTGAAGACCTATAATGCACACCTCCGTGCATGATATCGCTGTGTTTCCAGCATGTTACAGCATGATGCCAATGCACGTGGAACTGCAGGGAAGTTCCCTTGTCCCCGCATCCTCTCCACTTTATGTGTATAAAGAAGAATTGATTCTTAATTTGAATTTCTTCAGTATTCTAGGAGCTAAGTCGGTTTGTATTTCCCTGAGCCCTAATGCGTTTTCCTCTATACAAAATACAGGGAAGTAGCTTTTATATGCGGAAATAAGTTTGTATGTGGGTAATGGTGGTAGTGATAGTTTATGTGGCAAACCTACATATTATTATACCTGCTAAATGTTCGCCCTGGAATTAATTCGAATGTCTTTTGAAGACATACTGAATCGGCTTAATCTCTGGTAATAGGACATGTTGTCGCTGAATGCTCACTAGGCAGTTTAATAAGCACATGTTATTCGTTACTGTTATTTGAATTCCTTATAAGTTCAAGGCATAATTGACACATTATTCGCCTATTATTAAATATTATTTTATATTTCATCAAATAATTTACCGCCAGTTACTTCAAAAATTCAAATTTAATAAAGCAAAAGAAGAAGAAACCATAATTAAGTAAAACAATAATTAAATTTTTTTAATGCAGTAGTTTTTATTTATTATTTAAGTTTGCAGGGTTCCTAGATTTTTTGTTGTTTTTATTAGCGGGACCTATGGTAAGGAGGACTTGATTTGGTTTTTTTGTGAAGGGTACTAATGAATTGAATTATATTCTATAACTAAACTTACTTATTTTAGATATTTAATTGGAGATAGTAGCGTGAGTTAGTGACTTGAATCGAAGTAAAAATGAACTTAAGAAAAACCGTGGATAATAATTATAATTATATAATTAATTATACAATTGTTAATTATAGGGAATCCCATTCGAACCTCTTGAATCTAAATGAAAATAAGATAAGACCTACAGAATCATAAGTTGCCCAGGAGTCTTTAAGAGTCTCAAATTTCTTATATTCCCTCAAATTCTCTCTGTCGTGCTATCAAAACCAATTAAAAATTCGAAGAAAAAATTCGAGATACAAAATGTTAAAAATATAATACATTTTAATATTTGATAAGTTCCTAACATTTCTGTTCCACAAGAGTATTAGGGTAGGGTGGACCAAAGTAATATTTACTCTCTATGCAGTATATAAATATAAGTCATAGCCTAATTCTTCATATAGCAAATAAATTTAAGTTATATCTTATTATATATTATATAGATATTAAGATATCTAATGTAAACAATAAATTTATTTCCTAACCCTTAACACTACGTTATATAGAAATATATGAAGAATTTAAACTTAGTTTCAAATGTAGGCTAAGCTAAATATTTTTGTGTGCTTATTAACACAATCTGTTATTATATTTGTGCATATGTACTCTTATTATAATGATGTTTGTGCAAGTTCTATAAATTAATAATAAAAATAATGAACAATACTAATTTAAAAGATTATCAATTCTATTTTTAACATTTTTATTCATTACTTCTGTTTCAATCAAAAATATTTTCTAATCAATTAAATTTAGAGATGAATGAGGTCCGCTTGTCTAACTCCTTCTCCTGCACTCCATGACATTCCCCTCGTGCACCCGACCCCAGACTAAACCAACCCCCACCAGAAGCACCCTCCATCTTGGAGCCAACGACCGTTCCTGAATACATTCTCCTGACTACACCGAGCTTAGATAATGGGGGCTTTATTGGTCTCCATGCTCCCCGAAATCTCCAATCTCATGTCACGTCTTCACCCTCTCCCAACCCCCATATCTCGATTGAAAATCACCACGAATATTGATTACAATTATTTGCATTACTAAAATGGCGCAGTATCCATAGCTGTTGTCAATAGATTTTCAGATATTATTATTCATTCTATAGGGTAGAGTAAATGTATTCCACCAAATTCATTCCAGAACTAGAATATTTATTATATTTCAATTAGTGATTCAGACTAAAGGTCAGGTACACAAATAAAATTTCGTCAATAATGTTTAAACTTGTACTAAGAGGTAAAGCAGGTCTCATTGGGCATAACTTGATACAAATCTACTTATATCAATTATCTACTTTTTTTTTNATATTTAAAAAACATATAAAATACTTACATTAGATTTACACGTTAACTGATTATAATTCAATAATCAAATCTTACGGATATTAATTTTTTTTTTGCGCATGGACTGCCAGGGTCATTAGCGATTATCTACTTTTAGCAATTTAAGACTCATTTGACTTAAGACATTATATGTGAATAATAATAATATAATAATATACGATTACAAATGACCAGGACTGATCACCCTGTTTCTGGAAATTTATGTGTGTATAAGGCAAGTATACACCTCAAAGGTATTACCATGTGCACATGAAGCGGCAGAAGAGCACTCGGGTTGATCTAGTTATTGTTAGTTACTTAACATGAGTAATAATTAAGAAATGGTGATTTTTTTGGAATAAAGTTTTTTATTTGCGGTATATTTTCTTTAGCTCTCGTATGAAAATATATCGTTCCTGAGACTTTTGTAAATCCCTGCTACCAAATATTATCTGTTCTGTTTCTCAGTCTATATTATATTTCTCACTGTTTCAGTATCTCCTGTTGACCCAAAGTGAATATCTATATCCTTCTTCTTTACTGTGTCTTTTAATCCCTTTCCACACCCAAGTGTGACTTTCTTCTGCTAAATTGTATTTTTGAGAGAGACAATTCTAAGTGATGATAATGATAGAAAACCCTTTCTTCCAGCTAAGCTCCACTTAGGGCAACCCTATACCAGTGCGACAACAAACCTGACTTGATGTATGTCCAACAAATCCAAAAGGGACGCGTTTTTCCTTCCTGAGCTGTCTCAGAATACTTTCCGCTACTAACACTTCATTTATTTTATTGTCTCAGTCATTTCAGACAATGACTGTCTGCTATCCGAAGTCAGACGTAAAAGGACCCTGGTAGATGTGATGCCATGAAAGAAAAAAAAAAAAGAAATGTTCTGTCGTTAATATTGTCACGCATTACTTATTTTAAATTTAATAATCGTCCATCGAAAAATTGGTGATATTCGTCATTACTAGAAAGACCTAATACTTTCATTTTAATTTCAAATAACTTAAAATTTTTTTTTTTTCATTTTTCCATAAATGGCTCATAGAAAACATTGTGGCCTTCCTAAGCATACTTGGGATGCATGGTCCTATTCATTATACATAACTTCAGATGTCAACTGGGATATAAACCTAGCGGATTCTGACCAACTTATTATTAGCAGTATATGGGCTTTAACCCTTTCAAAAATTTTCGTAATAGTTTGGATTTTTACGCAACAGATTTTTGTATCCTAATTGCATATAAGAAAAAGAGAGGATTTTATAAGTTTAGCTCCACTATTACTTGCCGGTGCTAAGAAAGGTTGTATAAATATTAAACGGAATTTATGATAGCATATTCGAGGCCAATAGAGAACTACATTGCCTTAAGAATACATTTTAAATATATATTAGAGTTAGGAAGTCGTTTTCTTGTTTTGAAAGCTCTTTCATGAAGTATTAATTTATCCGAAAAGGGAAAGTGAGTCTCAGAAGTCCTATTAGTATTCGAGTAGCTCTTCCTTCAGACAGAAATGCAAAAATAATGTATCTAGTCATTTCAAAAGAAATTGTAATCAAAAGTCTGTCTCACAGGCAATGTTAACTTAGAGAAATCCTTACTATTATAGTTGATGGATAGTTATATTAGTTATATTTTAACTTACCTCGACACGTAATCCCTCTCACTTATACACAATATACATTTTATCAATAGAAAAATCTACGTTCATTTTCATAAATTTAAATGAAATATTATGCCTACTACACGGAAAGACTTTATTTTGCTCGAACTTGGCGTTTCTAGTAAAACCACAATTCAATTTGTCCTATTTCGCTCAAAATTGAACATGCAGATTTCATTAGGAATAATAACTTTGGTTTGAAAACCGCAAAAGTGGACTCAAAAATACCAAGATTTTAATTGTTTGTGTTCTTAGCGATGAACAATTTTAGGTTTTATCTCATTTTGGAAAGTATGATCAGCCTGAGTGTGTGGACTTTTTATTATAAAACTTCCTATGTTCTGTTTTGATCAAAACGAATATATTTCGAATTACAAGGAAAATGAAACTATGACTTACTGTTCGCTAATTTAAGGGAAAATTACTAAATTATATTGTATAGAAGTAGACCTCGCACTATGAGAAGGAATCTAATGGCAAAATTTGTCAGGAATCTCGATAGTCGGGGGAGCAGTATACGTATTTCTAAAGACTCTCTCTCTCTCTCTCTCTCTAGGGAAATAGCAGCCAGAATAAGATTTAAGATGGCAATTAATCTGTGGTTCATTAAGAAGTCGCTAAGCATTTGGATAATTACTGGTTCTTTCTCGAGATTTTTCGGGGTAAATTTTTATTACTAATTTCTAATTAAGGCTTCTTATTTATGGACCCTCTGCTTTGTGGCATGTTCTTTATATAAGTTTTTTTTTTCTTCAAGATTTATTGAAAAATGTGTTGTATCAATTTTTCCGAATTAGGGCTTACGGTCGTAGTTTCTGGCTTTGTGCGTTTTCAAATTTTCAAAAATTATTATTTATTTGATTACACTGTGTATGTGCTGATGCCATTTCCAGTCATATGAACGTCATTATGTCATCAATTCATTATAAAAAGTATTCAATTTTTATTTGTTTCTTCGTCACATTCAATCACCAGGGAAAGGCTATCTACAGGCAGCCACTCTTCTCTAGACACTAATCGCACTGGGTAAGGTTTTTTTTATTAATAAAAGATTGTCCAGGGCGGGGCTCGTACCCACCCACGCCTGACTAAGCCAAATAAGGGTCTTGAACGAATCCCATTATAATACTTAATGTGCTTTCACTAGGTTACTTGAGTTCTTATATGACACTGTATATATTAAATAACATAAATAAAAAAGTATAAATAAAAATTTTAATTCATGAAAATTATTCTCAATCCTTTCAAAATTAAAACAATTATTTAAAATTATTTTTGGAATTTAACGTAAATTAAAAAGACAAAACTTTAGCTTAAGTTAATACCTTATTATACTTTTAAACATCCATCATGTACCCACCCATACATTAATTCTAATTATTACGACTCGGCCGAATTCTGTTTATGAGTAACCTTAGATTTAGAAAAACTGAATAAAGGCCGCAAAAAAACACTCAACGTTCTTTGGCATTTTTATCGTAAGAAAATCAATCAATTCACATTCATTTTATGATTTCATTTAAGAAGAATTTCCTAGATTCTATATCCATTTCTTGAATATATTTCGTTTCAAGTTTCTATACTTCTGAGGTAGCTTCTTTACATCTGTAGTTGGTAATCACACTCTCTTTGAGCATATTTGTGAATGATTAAAGTAAGAAATAAATTAAAGTCGAGGAAGAGTAATAAGTCTTGCAGAAAAGCGCAGTGAAGTTGTGGGTGGAGGTAGGAAATTGTGGGTGGGGGCAGGGAATTGTGGAAGGTTTGAGGTCGGCTGAGCGTGAAGTGATAAAGTTCCACTGACTAAAAACAGTCTCTTTCAATTTAGACTAAGCATCCTCAACTCAATCTGGGGTGGAACTTGAACGTCCCTAATGTCAGAGAAATCCTCCCTCAACGGCTACTAATACTCATTCAAGACAAATTTATCCTGTATTTTCGTAGGCAAACACACAATTTTATCTTCAAATGGAGTTATTTTCACCCTGGAGATTATCAGAAGAGAATTTTGTTTTATTTAGCAGATGTACACTGGTCTGAAGTTAGCATTCTTCAAATGAGATTCTGTCTTCTATCTAACTCATTTCTAGTATTTTCAGCGTCAACTTTTATTTTTGTATAAATTATCATGTTACATGTAAGAATATACACAAGAGACGTCATACTGTTGTTCACTGTTCCATTTATCTCCAATGAATAGCCTATAATAAATACATTTAAAAAAAAAAATTGTTTCTTGTTTTCTCACATTAATAACTTCAGTTACTCGTCACTCGGTATATCCAGAGGACCCGTTTGAGATTTCCTTACCTGGAACTCAACTTAAAAGTAAATAAAAGCCTATCCAGTGCAATGATGAATACGTTTGGAGATGCTTGAGGGGTTAAAAAAAATTGGGCTAATCGTCATAAATGAGTAAATAAGAGACAACACAATAACAACAATTGTGTAAATAAAAACTCGAATCATCAAGCACAAATAATTTTGCATAACATCAATTTTAGCTACTCCGTCTTCAAAAACTTCCATAAATGTTAAGTAATTGCTATTTTTCCGTTCATGACCTACAGGTTGGCACAGCTTTAAAAAAAATTATTAATTAGGAAACTTAATAACTGCCAACTACGGGCACAGTGGTCTAGGGATTATGGAATTCAAATTTCAAACCCAGTGGGCTGTTTTTGTTTTTGCAGTAGTTTCTAATGACCTAGAGAATCACTGCTTCTGGGGAGACTACTCCTTCGTTTTTCATTGAGTAAGAAAATATTAGACGGCCAGAATGATGCGCTGAAAACACTTTTACATGTGTTTTCTTGCATAGCCTCGATGGCTCTCTAACTGCTAACAGATGATAACTTCAACTGAGAAGGTTATATTAAGTAGTGATTCAATGACAAAGTTATTCAGATCTATAACTGATTAAATAGAATTCATTTCAACTTGCTATTTTTTGCGATAGAAGTATATCTGTTGATGTAATCTGCATCTAATGTTCTCTCGATATTATGCCATCCACTGTAAGCCTAGGTCCTTGAGTGAGTTTAAGAAGGCTAAATGAGTTTAGAAAAGGCAGACAAAATATAAAATAATGTAGCTTTATATTAGGTAAATTTAATAAATTATTTGAAAATGTTAGATTTTTAAGAAGAAAAAATAACTTACAATGACATAATAATAATTTATCTTATCATAAAATACCTAAAATTTTATTTTATTTGAGTTACAAATGAGCCTAAAAAAACTATTTTCAGAAAATTAATGTTTAAGACCTGCCAAGGCACAGTATGCTTTATTCTTGTGATATTTGTGTGTTTTTGCAAAGCCTAGGGGTCTTCTCTCATACTAAATACTAAAATCTCTCTGTATAGAAGAAAAACAAAGTACAAGAACTAAGTAATTTTGTAGAAAATAAGTACACATGCAATATGATGTATTATACATTATAAATTATTCCTTTGGCCCTAAATTTTTGCAGTCACTGAATATCAAACAAGTTATATCAGTGAAAATATAAAATTAAAGTTTATGGAATATAATCACTCTTCTTTCCCATTTGTGAATGTTTCAGCCTTCAGAGTTTTAAATTGCGAGGTAATTTCAACATTTAATTAAATAAATAATACAATTACTGAAGTACGAACAAATATATTGTGCTTTTAAAGAAATAAAAAGTGGTGATTCTTTTTTTTTTTTGTTGCCTTTAAAAAACACAAGGTTCTAAATAATTTAGATAATACATATTTTATGTATGAGAATTAAAAGTAAATTATTTAGTGTTTGGAAATAGGTGCTGATTTTGAATATCAGCAAATAAGATGTAATACATCGAATAAATAGAATATGAAAAAGATGACTAGCTAAGTCGAAACGTCGGCAACAATAAAATAATTACTCATCAATATTGAAGTATTATATTTTTCTATTCCTGGCCAAAACCCTGACTAATTTCTCCAGCCTAAATATCTGCCTTAGTAATTATTTCTCGTTCAAATATTATATAATATAAATGATAGATGATTAAATTTTACACCTACTAACATCAATAAAGATTCTATAAGAATAATTATAACGAAGATATTACGTTTATTAATTTCATTATTTATTTTTTATTAATCAAAACCTTCTATCCCCTTTTCTGATTTCAGCCCAAAATTATTTTGAATCAACCTTCTGCAACAGAAAATCTAAATACCCATTTTTCTTCTTCCCAACCCTCAAAGTAATTGTTTTAAAAATATTTATCTTAAAATATGATTAATAGAATGTTATTGGACATAATTGTATTTTAAACAAATTAAACTCAATAATTTCTTTATTACTGTTAATAATAACAAAGATTTTATGATTTAAAATTTTTATTTGTTTCTTCTTCTTCTCGAGACAATAAGGGTCATTAACAAACTCATCTAACGGTTTAAAAAAAAAAAAAAAAAAAAAGATATGGAACTGGTTTCCTATGTTTAAACTTTTTTTTAACTTTTTATACAAAACTTGTTCAATTATTGTTCAAATTGTGTTTAAATTATTTTTGTACAAAATCGCATATTGATGCAACTGTGAATAGTTTGATTTCCTACTTTAAAAACAACAAATGTAATTATTTAATGTTTTTATAGGTTATTTTTTTAAATATTCAGAAATGAATATAAAACTCTCATTTATTATTTATTTATTATCCCTAGAGGTTAACGAACTTCTCAGGTAGGAAAGACTCCTCTTTTGATGATATTTTACAACAGAATATGTTTCAGCCTCGTAAATAATCTATTTTAAATTTTTGAAAAGCACTTATTCTAGCCTAGAAAATTACTATCGTAATGAAATTTTTTACGCTTTTCTTTCACAAAACTGTTCAAAATGTAATCTGTGGTATTTCTTAGCGGCGTCTGTTCATCTGAGCTCAATTTGTGATGACTACAAAGGTTATTAACTAGTATTGAATTTTAATTTTCTGGTAATATTCAAGCAGAATTTTATTTATCCCTAACACTTTACTTTAATTGCATTTTCCTCATATTTTATTAAATATAGTATACAGATTATTTCTACACATATACTATTATGTTTTTAAAACTCTTTTAATTTATAATTAAATCTACATTTGGCTCTTTATGACGGAATTAGTACTTTACAGTCATTAGTTACATTTTAATTTTTATAATCAATTTTCGTTTTGCAATTTGAAAATTTATAGGCTTGTAAACTTGTGCCAATGAAAGCGTAAATCAATAATATACAAGGCACTCAGAATTTCATGCATTCTATAGAGCATGAAATGCACAGGTAAGCAATATTACTCTGAATTACGCGAATTCCATTAAATATCAAATTGAGCGCTATATCTTCTGGAATGCAGTGATTTATTTGTGGTAAGTGCGAAGTTAGAATCAAATAGAGGAATACTTTCTCTTGCTATATTTTGGAAAATAAGTAATGCTTGATTACTTCTCACTAGATAATCAAACAAATTTCATGTTCCATAATCCCCACTGAACCTAGTTATGTAAGTAAAATTGACAAGGTATTTACTCCCTGTGCTAAATCAAATTGTACTATCTATCCACGACCTTCTATTTTAATGTCAGTAAATATTTCCAATTGAATCAAATTGAAGTTGAGTTATTAAACACAAATAAACCTGTATAAATCGTCTACTAAGCTTCGAATTTGTATTATATCCGTGATGTTCAAGAACACAAGTTATGCCATGGAAGTCAGTAGCATGGCTCTTTATTCACATCAAGAAAATGTGTGTTAACGAAAATTTAAATTAAACGCTGATTCCATTCTTACACCTCTTTCAACTTGTAACTCTATCTCAGAGTCCTCTTTCACTGAAAACTTACACAGGGAACATACTACTTATAACACTTAATTATAAAACGTAAGATTTTACTAAATTAAATTTATAAGATTTATTTATCTTAATAAAACGAAACATTCACTGCAGACTGGTTTACATACAGGACTCGCGTCACCTCAACTGTAGATTAGCTGAAAAAATCTGGAATGCCACTAGGTATTCCGATATTAAAAGAATACATTAATTCTTAGTCTTTATTAATGCTCTTTATTGCTTGTTCAAGTCTGTCCTTGACAAAGGGATTTGAAGCCCCATTTGCCATTTTCCCTCTTCCATTGATGACATCTGTTTCACCCTAACTCACTATCCTGGACTTTAGATTCCAATCCCTTCTAAATTCCCGCAATAAATTATGTCCTGAGTAAATAATTCCCAGTAGCATTATATAATGTAGAGGTGATAATAGATTTCTAATCTCTTCAAGTATGATTTCTTTGGCATTTTGGGGTCATTTTTACTCTTATATATTTACATTACATAAAATTTAAATTTTAACTGATTACAACCAGTCATGTGATTAAAAGGAAAAAGTTTCAATAAACGACATAGCCAACCTAATTCTAATTGCTTTAAACTTTGATGAGCTATAAAATAACGTAAGTGTGGAGAGTAAGGGTTGATAATTATGGGATATTACTGTCTGAAACATCCACAAACTTTGAAATTATAACTCTGCTACTGGCATATGGCTCACTGAATGTTTTTACGTGTATTAAATATTCTTGCATTACCACAGATATGGAAATATTATTTCATCGCTTTTCCTCTATAGATATATGATCATCATTGACTTAAATAGACGCAATTAATTCGGATCCGAATGAATGAGGGTGGGAGTTGATGGAAGTTTATTAGAAGACTGAGGCTGAGAGAGATATCCAAGAGGGAGCAATAGGGGTTTTATAGCGTCACAAATTGCAGACGAACCCTGCGCTGCTAAGGAGCGACCATTAGAGTCCTGTCCATGTCCCCTCCACCATTAGCTCCCATCTATTTTCAGCTAGACTCTTGTAGCTTAAACTCGACTGCCAACCGACCCCGCACTCCAGTACTTACACCCCTAAATAAAACACTTAGTTTGATTCCTACATCTGAGCGATTTCCTCATTTAAGCCGATAATTTAATACACGAAATAAATTTCTTTCGTTCTCATTTTCCTGTTTTAATTAATAAAAATTCAAAGAAAGGATTTTCTTTCATTCAATTTAGAAAAAGCCATTTTATAACTGAAATTTATTTAATTATTTATGTCATTTTTTTCATATTTTAACATTAATAACTTTTAAACAAAAATGTATTTATTGCACTCATCTTCGAGCAAATAACTGACCTTTTGATAGCGAAGGGATGCGTGCCTGAGTCTCGGCGTCAGAGTCGGATCATATCCATATGCAAAAGTTATTACCGTTGTCACAATGGTTTCTTCAACGGCAAACCTGGTTGCAACACTAGAATTATGCATGCAATTCTTCGCAAAATGAAGGTTAAAAGTCTGCGCCGGGGTGTTTCATGGACATCCCTCGTACGGTCAATAATGAAGGCCAGCCAAAGGAAACTAAGGTGCATCGTAGACTCTCTTCCCCAGAAGAGATATCCAGTGAAGACGGATATCTGGAAGTCGGCACCGGAGAGGGAAAGCCCAGGCGGGGGTTCTCATTTGGTAACTCTGCAACATACCACTGAATTACCAGAATGACCCAGGGAGAGATAACTTATCCTCGTCGATGAACTGGGAATTACTGCAAACAGGAAGGAAGGGGATTCACAGCGTTCCAGGTGCTAGGTAAACTACAAAATGTTTTAGGTGCAGTCTTTCAGAATAGAATGTTTACTGCCATCCATGCATAACAGCCCAACTAAAACCTCACTAAGCAGATAAGTAATACGCAATGCTTGATCCTTAAATACTTTTATGTTCGGTCAAATTACAGATATATGTGCTAAAAGTGAAGTTCCACACACACAGACGAAATCATGTTGTATACATTTAAGTGTCTTTTATTTTTCTAAATGCTAATGAGCAAAACCGTATTATAGTCTTCCAGTTTCTTAATTGTTAATTATGTTATATTGAATTATTTAACGTTTTTATTCATATCTCTAGACTTAATGTTTAACTTTGTATAATAAACAATATGTAATAAGGAATATAATAATTAAATTAGAAAACATATTAAGCAGTTAAATTTGGTATATTTAAATGAATAGAATATTATTTTAAGTTTTCAATAGTTCTTTTAATATTATATAAAATATTATTTTTCTATTAAAATAATAGATAGTATTCTTGCGCATTTTAAATAAAGAAATAAAAAAATGTAATTTTTCCAGATAAATATAAAGCCCAATTAAAGTTCAATATAATAAAATACTTAAAAATAATGTAAAAATATATAAAATGCCAAAAGTGCAAAAGATATATAAAATGAGTGTACAGGTGCGCGCGTGCATGTGTACCAACAGTACGTGTACGCATAAGATATGTATGCATTAACAATTGACAAGTGACCATTCCATTATAATAGAAAAATTCTTTAAATGCTCGCATAATTAAGCTGCTGAAGGTAGTATCATTGGTCGACCCCGCTATTCCTCAGACCTTGGCCAATTGACCGACTTTGTGTTGGAATTCCGGACCATTCCACCTAGTGAGAAGTTTGTTGGGGGTCTGGTAGTGGAGTAGCAGCAATGTGGGCAATTTAGCAAGAAGGATTTGGTCAGGTAGGTAGTAGTCAGATCTACGGGAATCAGGCTGCAAGCTTGCTTATGGCCTCACAGAAGTCGGCATTCCAATCCAAATACCTTCCTCTCCCTTCCATTCCATTCTATATCCAATCCAGTCTGGAATTTTACGGAGGCCCTAAATTACTGACCAATGTATTTTAGCGCATATCTGACCANTCTTTACAACTCTCATTCTCTTTTCAGCCCTGAAGAAGCCATCACATGATGTGCGAAAGCTCGGCAAATAAGAACAATTTGACTCGGTCCAACCCGGAAGATGAAATGGTAAATACATCTGACGACCGACGAAGCCTACTTGAACAGATTACTACTTGTTAAGATCAATGGCCCATTTCCTTCAAGGGAAAAAATTTGGATATATTTCAAAAGTTGGAATCATCCTCCAGGGGTTCTTCGACAGTTTTCCCAAGGAATGGGGTCAGCATGGGATATGCAATTGGCTAATGATGGTAGATAACAATGGACTTTACCTTAAGTATTTATTTTATTTTATATCAAAGATATACAAATATTTCATTGAAAAAACGTAGAAGTTGATTGCCCTCCACTATGATCTACTACTACTACTATCAACTACTATAATTTAATAGAACCTCAATTTTTCAAAGAAACTTTCTGGTTTAGAAAGACAATAATGTTTAGCCATTCATATGTGAGGTTATATCCAAGCAAAAAGTTTATTATAGTGAAGTGGATTTTTGCCTCTTTACAACTCATTGATTTTGAGAGCATTTATTTATTTTTAAAGCATGTCAAAAAAAAAAAAAAAAAAAAAAAAAAAAAGAAAACTGCTTCTTTTTCACCGAAACCTGAAAATAATTACTTAATTGCAATCTAATTGACTAGAGAAATTACACTAGTTGAACAAATAGTTCAACAAATAGAACAAATAGAGAGTGCTCTAGTAAAAAATTTAACCCCACCTGCTTTACTGGAATTCTTAATTACTTAGATCGGTAGTAAACTTAAATAATTTTAGGTTTCATGAAACTTTTATTTTTATTAGCTCATTTTTCAAATTTTAAATTNTTGTATTCGTCCTGAATTAATTTATGGTCAGCCAACTCACTGAGGTGACTCATATCCGATTCTGTACCTTCAATCTGCAACAAAATAATAATAATTTAATGAAAGGGAATTGAATGAGAATACTTTTAAAAAAAGTATTTTTCTTTTGATTTACTGAATTCTTAATACTGAAACATTATGTCCCCTGCTAAAAGAAAAAAACCAGTATTTAATCACACTTAATAATTCGAACTAACTACTACTCATTTAAAAGCATAATGAAATATTTACTTTAAATAAATTTGCATGGTATTTAGAATATTACATTGAAATTGTTTCCTATTAGTTGAGCTATATTTAAAAAATATTGAATAGATTTATTGAAAACATATATGTATATATTTTTTGTTTGTATATAATATGCCATTAAACAACAAGATTTTTATTAAAATAATGTAATAAATAAAGATTTTTCTATAAAATAAATATATAAACCGATTTTATTTTTGGTTGATAAAAATCGCGACAATTAGATTCGTAAAACTTAACTATATTAGTTAAAGTTGGAGAAAAAAATTTTTTTTATGTAGAATCGATACATTTAAAAAATAATAAATCAAAATCAAAGTCAAGTAACAAAGACCAAAAAGGAGAAGATATATTAAATAAATTTTTTCTCTTCAAAAAATTTAAGTATTCCAGCGATGAAGCAATCAATAATAGTTCCAGATAAGATGCATCGAACCAAGAAGAGTTCAGAAAATAATCTACCCAACATTATTTTATGTTAAGTTTATGCAGAATAAAGAGTATTATTTATTTGTATAAAAAAATTTAATATTATTAAACTCAAATTGGAAATTTCTAGAAATGCGTTATACTAGAAGAAAATATTTTAATAAATTAACTTATTCTGTTATTGACATTCAATTAAATTTTTTGTCTGTCTTTGTTATTTCAGTTTGTAATCATTCTATTATTCTTATTATTGCTCTTAAAAATATCTATAAATGATGAAATAAAGACTGAAACATTTGTTTATTTTTGTTCCCTTAGACACCCCTTTTTGGAAAAGTGTCGACGTATATTCTTGCCAATATATTTTGGAAAGTTTGAATTTCGCACCGGAAGAGAAAACTAAACGCCGAAAAGCTAGTATAGCGAAATAAGATATGATTTGGGATCAGGTCATTGAGCGAACAAGTATTATTGAGGGTATTATTAAGATATAAATTGATCCACATATTTTGGTCTTCCTTTACATTCCCACTCTCCATCAGTCGATTTATCCAAAGATTAATTAATTTATGGGTCTGAAGTAGTTAACCTGAAAAGCAAACAGCCATCAGAATCTCAGGCGTTTAGTACAGGGTAGCTCCTGAAGATGTTCCATTCTACCCTATATGGGGAAGTAGTTTAGAAACGGTTAAACTAATCCAAAATAAAAAGAGCAAGTCTTTTTTGTCATAATAATTACTTAGGAGGCCTGGGATTTCGTCCAAAGAATAATGGCTGAATTTTTACAAATGATTTCCTTGTGGGAGGCTCAATCTGTAGAAGAAAACTCGGTATGAATCTTGTTATATTTACTGATTGTTTTATAAGAGATGTTTAATAATTTTGGAGGGAGGGAAAAGAAAGAGAAACGTCTAAAATGTAATTGAAGTTATGAAGTATCAGTATACTTATATCTACCAATATTTAAAATAATTATAAACTATCTACAGGGACAGTAGTTTGGCAGAAATCTACCTCAACCGGAATATTATTTCTAAATTTAATCAGCGAACGTTTCGAGCTAATAATGCATTTCTACTCATATATTTGTGGACTATAAATGTGTAGAATTCTTGTCTTTACTTGTTTTGGGAGCTGGTCGGGGGGGAGGCGAAATGTTTCAAAAGATATAGTTTTGTAGCAGAATATTATTTCTGGGGGAGGATTTGTCAGGATTCGGTCTTGGGATTTAAATATATAATAAGTAATTTGTAAACAATTAAGTTTTTACTAATGCCAAAGTTTCGGCCGAAATTTCAGGGCAATGGGGATGAGAGTCTCTTGCTTGAGAGTAACTAAATCATCAATTGAGTATTATTATAAAAATAATGTAATTTCCACATTTAATAAGGGAATGTTTAGAACCATCTCATTTCTAGGTTCCTCGGTTCCTCGGCAAAATCTGTGGACTATAGATGGGTAGAAATGTTTTCTTCAATCAAGCAAGTAAATCCTCTCTATTCTCCGACTTTTGTATAAAGAGAAAATTACTTTTTTCGTAGGGTGGGGGAGCTCCCTTGCTTTCTATAGACACATCTTTCATTCATGACTCGAGGGAAGGGTGCAGCTGAGGATATCCGAGCCATTCTTCAGAGGCACGATACCAGCACAAAACGCCTTATATAGAGGAGTATCTTCACTGACATGTGTTTCGAGTGGGGCGGCAGTCTGTTTTCTCCATCGTCCTTGGCCCGTATCAAGCCAGCCCACCCCAAAACGGATTTATTTCCTCTTTTATTAAATCTGATTCAAATCTGTATTTGATGTACATATAACCTATAGTATTGGATATTCATCAATGTCACATTATGTCTACAATATAAAATACAATAACCATGAAACTGAAACGATTATTCATCCATTATTTAAAGCGATTTTTAAGGAATATATATTGTTCTACTTTGGTATAATTACGTAATAATTATTCATCTGATCTTCAGCAAAACATTTTCCATCCAATACATCATTCTTATTTAACAACTCACGATAAACCTTAAATATTAGTTTTGATAGTAAAAAAGAAGCAGGTAACTTCGAATAAATAAGCATTAGCATAGCAAATATGTAACAGGCTAATATGTATTCAATAAACAGATTTTTTTAAATTAAGAAATTTCACTTATTAAAATTTAATGCTTATAGCCAGGAACTTACCTAATAACGTATTTGTTTTATTTTTAATCTTGTTTACGTAGAACAATATAAAATTATAAATATATTAACAATGAGCTTCCATCTTCTGCGTCTTTTGAAATCTTATTTCGTTTAATTTACAGCAGAAATATATGCCCTGAAAATTATGCAATACATTACATCATGTGCCACTTTAAGGTTTATATATTTTAATTAGATAAATTAAATAGATATTTCTGTTTATCTAGTAACAATTAACACTTATTAATGCTCTTTATTGCTTGTTCAAGTCTGTCCTTGACAAAGGGATTTGAAGCCCCATTTGCCATTTTTTAATAAATTATTTGAAAATGTTAGATTTTTAAGAAGAAAAAATAACTTACAATGACATAATAATAATTTATCTTATCATAAAATACCTAAAATTTTATTTTATTTGAGTTACAAATGAGCCTAAAAAAACTATTTTCAGAAAATTAATGTTTAAGACCTGCCAAGGCACAGTATGCTTTATTCTTGTGATATTTGTGTGTTTTTGCAAAGCCTAGGGGTCTTCTCTNGAGGGGTGGATTTTTATATTTAGACCGATTAATAATAAATTTATTTTCAAGATACATTCAGTCAAGCACCTGCATTTCCTTGAGGGAGAAAAGTGGTGGACAGACAACCTCCCACCTTCTCAGTTATAGATGTAGGCAAGTGTTGTGGGTTAGCTCCAAATCCAGAGACAAGTTGCGCGTCGTATTAATAAAGCAGGTTGGCAGAACTGTTAGTGGATCTGTCAAGAGAGAGCTGTAAGTGGGGCACTGCTAGAATATACCGGAGTCCTCTCTAGACAAATTGGTGAGTTCCCTCGCACGCGTCAGCCTTATTGGAACAAGCTGGATTCCTAGTTAAAGGGTAAAAGTGTTGGAAACTCATGTTGATCAAACTGATTTCAATATTAAGCCAAATGGATACTCCAAAATAACTTCCATTATTTAAATTAACCTTTTATCACAAAGGAGGTCGTTTGATGAACATGAAAAGAAAATAAATGAAAAAATTCAATTTTCAGTCCCATTTTAATCTATTCATTTATACTTTGATATCAAAAATAATTTCTGCTTCAACTGTGACGAGAAGTATTGGTCAATAACATGTTATTAATGCGAAACAGAAATTGACTGGCCCTTAAATCCTGAGAAATAAAGATTTCCATACATTACTGTCATATTATAATTTGCAGGGATATTCCCAAATAACACTCAAGTGTTAAGAAGGTTCCTAATCAAGGGTGCTATAGTTGTGGCTTAAGCTTGATAATTACTCTGTACCATGGTGCGCTGTTTTGCCCGAAATGTAAAAAAGGGGCGGCTCTATCCCCGAAATACAGGATCCGTTAGTTCAAAGCTGGAACTCATCTAAGGGAGTATACTTCTACATTCTATATACACAGTTTTGCATTGTTAGCGGCTGTTGTCGGAGCAGTCTAGCCACTCTGCTTCTGGAATAACTACCATACCTTCGCGTGAGCGGGAATCTGAGGTCATATTCTCTCTAATCACACAGTAAAGACTGTCTTCAGAGTCTTCAATCTATATAGTTACTACATATTACGATATAGTGTTTCCGGCTGTCTTCCTCAGACCATCTGTAAGTATTTCATTTCATTTATTTAGGATCTATATATTTAGTTCATTAATATACAATATAATTATGTATGCTGATAACTAAATTAAAGTAATTAGGTGCAATCGTAAATAATTGTATATTATTGCTTAATAATTTATTGAATAACAAAAGTTAATTATTTTATAACTGCGATAATATTTCAGACCTTTTATTAGAAAGTTGTCTATATTTTTTACGGTTTTTGTTGTATATGTTAAATTAAAACAATGATTTTTAAGATTTTTATTCAAAGTTAAATAATATTTCATAATATAAATGCAAAATTTTTACTTTAATTTAAATCATTATTACAAGTTTTGCATTTATATTCGTATACCTACATAAGGGAGCTAAAAATAAATATTCAATTGCCTATATAGACTTTTTGTTCTAAAGAGACTTATTTTGTGCGAAATGAATGTGTATAGCTATGTAAATATAATAAAGGTCTCCAATATCAAT
This sequence comes from Oncopeltus fasciatus, assembly GCA_000696205.2. Lineage (NCBI taxonomy): Eukaryota > Metazoa > Arthropoda > Insecta > Hemiptera > Lygaeidae > Oncopeltus > Oncopeltus fasciatus. The sequence continues at coordinate 348,811 of KZ807560.1, forward strand.
TGAACATTGGTGTGCAATAAAACGAAGAACATAAAAAAACTTGCTACCTCAATTCAAGAAGATTATAAACTTGCTTGATAGTGCATGAACAATAGACATAATACAATCGTCTAATCCGACTTTAAAACCTTCAGACTTAACGGACTAATGATAACAAATAGTATTTCATGTCCAAAAGATTTTTTTGAAATGAGAGACTTATGAAATTTTACCACTTATAAAACACATTACAAAATGACACTTTAGAATGTGAAATATTTGATTTTTTTTTTTTTTTCAGAAGGAAAAGTGACTTCTCGCATTCTGAGTTTAGAATTTATTTATGGAATTCGGATCCAGTTTTTTTAATTTAAATATAGGGTCCACATATGCCACCTAGGTACATTGTTAACTATGTATCTCAATAAACATTTTCCTCGAAACATTAATAGAAAAAAAAGTTAATTAATTTTTAATTTTATGCCCCATATTTTTAATAAGGATTACGGAATTTAAAATTGATCAAACCCCTTGCTACTTTTTATATCAATCATTAGATGATTCATCTAACGGTTGGTGAAAATAAGAAAAGCATCTAAATTACTAAAATGGTTTTTTGTTTTATTAAATTGTGACTTGAGTTGTTTGTGTATGCGCGCGCATAAAATTTAGTTTTGCCTATGTAGGAAAATTATTGAAATACTAATTAAAATAATTAGATTTTCTTAATTTTTAAGCTAATATTCAGATCAGAATATTTTTAATTTCTTAAAAATTAAGACATTTTTATATTTTATTTTAGTTTTTGTTTTTGTATGTCTTTTTTCTGAGACTTGACAAGTGAACTGGACCTTCCAATTGCACTAGATCATTTTACTAACGCAATGTAAACACAGTGGAGTAATTGCTCTAACTGCTATCCTCAGAATTAAAGTAATTTCATGAATGGCGAGTAATAAGCTAATGCTCAATCCGGGAAGTAATTGCTCAAGTCATGAATTAGTGTTTTAAAAGTTTTTTAAGCGTTGATTTTAAATGGGTGTTAGTCTTTTTTGTGTCTTAAGGAACTATTGCTGACCCTGATGTTTTTTAAAATATGTATTTATTTATTACATTTTTTAAAATAAACTACATTTTTTAATTTTCTAACTATGTTGATGTTGGCTGTGAATTACAAAAGGACTATGAATGAAAGAACTGCGAGTGCCGCAACTTCAAGAAAAGAAAATTATAATTAATAATAATATAACATAAACTCACCTCACATGGAGAAAAGATACATTGACACTACTTAATTAGGTTAATTTAGGTGGATTGTAGCGATTGGAGACCGGCGATAGGGATTGGGTGTATGAACTCCGAGTTACTGTGGAAGACTGTAAAGCGTGTAGGGATGAGATCTTGGACGAAAGTGATTTTAAAATTTTGATTGAGGGTAGGGTTGGAGACCTAATATGGTGCCTTGTAATTATTCTCAGGATTTTGGATTGGAAGGATTGAATACTTGGATGTTGTAAAGCTTAGCGGCACCCCAGAGTTCTGCACCGTATGTCCAGATCGGTCGTATTAATGTTTTATAGAGAGTCAGTTTATTCTTTGTTGTGAGCTGTAAACGCCTGTTTATAAGTCTGTATAACAGTCCGTAGCGTCTGTTGAGTTCTTGTTGTTTGATTTTTATATGTTGGCTCCAATTAAGTCGTGAGTCAAGGTGGAACCCAAGGTAAAGGACTGAATAGGAAAGAGGCAAAGGGATGTTAATGGACGTAACCATAATTGGAGAAGATTTCATGAATTGGAAACTTACCTGGACACATTTAGATTAATTTATTTTAATCATCCGTATATGAGAACTACTGCTGAACAGTGTCAAGATAGATTTTTAAAATAGAGGAAGAAGTTCTGGAATCAGGGTGGGAAGAGAGGTTCTCTTTGTCATATGCAAACAGGGCTAAAAGGGTATTAGGATGAGTGGGGATGTCTGCAGTATAAAGGATAAAATGGATAGGTCTAAGCACACTGCCCTGTGGAACGCGGGTGCTTTCACAAGGAAGTGTTCCGAGTAATCTGATTCTCTCCAGACCCTAAACAAACAGTTGGAGGGTAAGTTTTAAGGATTAGGTATATGATACTTGGGAATATGGAATTGTGCTTGAGTGACGTCTAAGAATACTACAGGACAGAATTTTTTCTCGCAAAGACAAAGGAAATGGAAACTACAACGCGAAGAACGCTACTAGCTTGCTGGCTAGTAGAATGCTGGGAATGGAAGACAAACTTATGATTTATTGGAATAAATATGATAAGCATCATTCTTTTTGAAGAACTTTCCAAATCTTGGGATCATATAAGATAAAGGCTGATTAATCAGGGAGGGGTTCTAGAGTCTGATATTAAAACAAGGTCCTTATGTCACAGAACATTATTATTCTCACGTGAGCAAAGATTTGCATCTTCCTTCTACCTCCAAATTTCCCCTACGTCTGTCCTGCTAATATAATCTGTTACAAATTATCGATCAGTCTTTTTCTTTTATTGACTAAATGAAGTTAAAAGAATTTTTGATAGGACCTCTCCATATTCATTAGTTCGAACCTAAGGTTACTAATGTCTGTTGCCACATTTTCCAATTATTTATAAGACAGATAATTTTATCTATATAAATATTTTATTTGGTTGTGGTTTTTTATCCCACGTAAATTTTAAACAATTAATGAGAGGGAATAGAATTAAAAAAAAACTAACTGTCCCAGCCAGGAATCGAACCTGGATCTCCTGCTATCCGGGCCGGTGCACTTGNAGATAAAGCCACTCTAACTAGTAATATAATATTAGCATATGACGTTAAAATCTCTTGGAGAAAATATGATTTTTAATAAATGAGCCTTGGTTATTTAACTACAATACAAGTACAAAGGGAGGTATTGAAAATAAGAAGGAAATGATGTCTGACACAGGAAGATGCGAAGGAAGTAAGTAGTGTGGAAAGATAAAGCCACTCTAACTAGTAATATAATATTAGCATATGACGTTAAAATCTCTTGGAGAAAATATGATTTTTAATAAATGAGCCTTGGTTATTTAACTACAATACAAGTACAAAGGGAGGTATTGAAAATAAGAAGGAAATGATGTCTGACACAGGAAGATGCGAAGGAAGTAAGTAGTGTGGAAAGATAAAGCCACTCTAACTAGTAATATAATATTAGCATATGACGTTAAAATCTCTTGGAGAAAATATGATTTTTAATAAATGAGCCTTGGTTATTTAACTACAATACAAGTACAAAGGGAGGTATTGAAAATAAGAAGGAAATGATGTCTGACACAGGAAGATGCGAAGGAAGTAAGTAGTGTGGAAAGATAAAGCCACTCTAACTAGTAATATAATATTAGCATATGACGTTAAAATCTCTTGGAGAAAATATGATTTTTAATAAATGAGCCTTGGTTATTTAACTACAATACAAGTACAAAGGGAGGTATTGAAAATAAGAAGGAAATGATGTCTGACACAGGAAGATGCGAAGGAAGTAAGTAGTGTGGAAAGATAAAGCCACTCTAACTAGTAATATAATATTAGCATATGACGTTAAAATCTCTTGGAGAAAATATGATTTTTAATAAATGAGCCTTGGTTATTTAACTACAATACAAGTACAAAGGGAGGTATTGAAAATAAGAAGGAAATGATGTCTGACACAGGAAGATGCGAAGGAAGTAAGTAGTGTGGAAAGATAAAGCCACTCTAACTAGTAATATAATATTAGCATATGACGTTAAAATCTCTTGGAGAAAATATGATTTTTAATAAATGAGCCTTGGTTATTTAACTACAATACAAGTACAAAGGGAGGTATTGAAAATAAGAAGGAAATGATGTCTGACACAGGAAGATGCGAAGGAAGTAAGTAGTGTGGAAAGATAAAGCCACTCTAACTAGTAATATAATATTAGCATATGACGTTAAAATCTCTTGGAGAAAATATGATTTTTAATAAATGAGCCTTGGTTATTTAACTACAATACAAGTACAAAGGGAGGTATTGAAAATAAGAAGGAAATGATGTCTGACACAGGAAGATGCGAAGGAAGTAAGTAGTGTGGAAAGATAAAGCCACTCTAACTAGTAATATAATATTAGCATATGACGTTAAAATCTCTTGGAGAAAATATGATTTTTAATAAATGAGCCTTGGTTATTTAACTACAATACAAGTACAAAGGGAGGTATTGAAAATAAGAAGGAAATGATGTCTGACACAGGAAGATGCGAAGGAAGTAAGTAGTGTGGAAAGATAAAGCCACTCTAACTAGTAATATAATATTAGCATATGACGTTAAAATCTCTTGGAGAAAATATGATTTTTAATAAATGAGCCTTGGTTATTTAACTACAATACAAGTACAAAGGGAGGTATTGAAAATAAGAAGGAAATGATGTCTGACACAGGAAGATGCGAAGGAAGTAAGTAGTGTGGAAAGATAAAGCCACTCTAACTAGTAATATAATATTAGCATATGACGTTAAAATCTCTTGGAGAAAATATGATTTTTAGTAAATGAGCCTTGGTTATTTAACTACGATACAAGTACAAAATTTACTTGAAATATAAAACAGCAAAACATAGATTAAACATTTTTATAAATTAATTTGTCTACGGTAGAACTTGAATCTATTTGTATCTACTAGAGTCTGACAAAAGATTGAAAAAGTTATTAGGAGCCTATTTTAGACTAAATTCAATTTTTAAATTTCCAATTTTTGATCACATTTATTTGTTCATTGCTGAACTTTCTTATTTTCATTCAGTACTTGACGTTAAACTCATCAAGAGTCCAATGATGTATCCCAGTACATGAAGAACATTTGCGACCTCTCTTATGGAGTGTTTAATTATTTTAGAGGTATAGATATATTTCAGATATCAGGTCTCTTATTAGTTTTCGCAGTTACCAAATTTTATGAATTTTTACTTCAATACATGTTCAGTTGTTTTAAATTAATATATATTCTAGCATTCTTAGGCAAGCTACAAGTGTAAATTAATAAACTATTCTTTTTTTTTTATAGTAGGGACGTAATTTGACTTGAAATGATACATTTTAAACAATTTATAATTTATTGAAGAAAATAAAAGATCCCTCTAGATAAAAACTTTGTAAAAAAAGGTTCCTTATCAAAGTGCTATTCAGTCGAATTGACCAGGACAATAATTTGAAGTATTGCAAATTAGTTTATATCAATTTATTTTGTAAATAAAAGAAGAGGACCTTGCTGAGAAGAAGACGGGATGGATGGAAGAGCCCTTGTGGTGAGTGGCTAGTTCCTCGTCACGTGTCGCTCCTTGAGGGGTCCGCGTCGATACTGTCTTCTTGTATGCCCTTCTGCAAGATCTCTCCTCTTAGCTATCGGGACGTAGAGGCCATCCTATCTATCATTTAGTGGGAGGGGGTCACATGGTAGGCCAGGGGAAATGTCTACCATCCCAAGACGGCTTTCAGACGTCCTTACACAAATCAAGTTTAAACTAAATTTCAGAATTCTGGTGGCATAGTGGTAACTCTATTATTTCCTTATTTAAACATTTGTGTATTTACTGACTCTAGTGAATATGTAAAGCCACTTCTCACTCACCAACTGACTTAAAGTTAACTTTAAGTAAAGATAATTTTGTGTGTTACATAAATATTTTTGGGGTTTATTGATGTTCGACAAAATGATTTATTGTTACACACACACACACACACACATATGTATATGTATATGTATATATATATATATAACTTATCAAGCTTCAGTGAAGTATTTTCCTATAATTTTTTAAATGACTTAATTCATGATAATATTGACAATTATATTAACTATTTATAGTTAACAAGATATACAATTAAAGGCAAATCTTAACCCTTAAAAGAAATTTCCTATTAAGCTGAGCTTAAGAGAAAAACTCATAAACATGTATTTTATAATATATAAGAGTTGTGAATGTCAATGTTATATATAAAAAACTTTATATGTAC
>KZ807560.1:357642-371537 GCA_000696205.2 Oncopeltus fasciatus
ACATGACAGCATTTGCTTTCGTTAACCTTAATGCGCCAGAGCTGGCACCATCGCTGTATGTCCATAAGATGTCGTTGGAGATTTCTCCTGGCAGTATGTGCGTCAACATCGGAAGAAAGGATTTAAAATTAGCGTGTAAAGGTTGCAAGAAGTGTGTTAGGATGAGAGGGGATATCGGCTGTATACAGGATGTAAAGGATGGGCCCGAGCACACTACCTTGTGGAACTCCCTCCTCCACTTGGTAATATTCGGAGTAATCTAATCCTTGTCGGACCCTGAAGAATCGATCGGTTAGGTAGAAGCGAAGGATAAGGTAAAAGGTGCTTGGGAGGATGGATTTTAATTTGAACAACAGTCCGCGATGCCAGACTCTGTCAAATGATTGCGACACATCGAGGAAGGCACCAATGCAGTACTGCTTATTCTCGAAAGAGGAAGATATGCAATCCAGTACGACTGTTGAATAGCAGAGGTGAAGGATTGTAAAGCATCGTCAAGGTCTTGCGAACATTTTAAGGAAATGCTGAGGTCTATAGCGCCTTCAAGGTGGGATTTGAACCTATCCTAATCAACTTGGCCGTTAACCAGTGACGGAGGAGTCGGTTTTGGGATTGGTTGTAGTGACATGGTCAGAAGTACGGGACTGTGATCAGAAGAAAGGTCGTTGAGTGTGCTGGTAAAGGATTGGAATGGATGTAGGCTTTTGCAGACAAAAAAGTCAATGAGATCTAGAACTCGATTGCCATCTGCAGGCCAGTAAGTGGGGGTATTCGGAGAGAGGGTTGTGAGAAGCCTGGAGAAAAGGGAAGTGTTCAGGATACGACCACGGGAGTTAGTCGTCCTGGAACCCCATTGTAGATGTTTTGCATTGTAGTCGCCGCCAGCGAGGAAATAGGAGCCCAGTGAGTCAAAAAATTGACTGAACTGAGCAGAAGTTATAGGTTTGTTTGGGGGTCAGTACACTGCCGCAAGAGTGATGGGAAAGGTGAAGGTTGAGAGTGCCACAGTGGTAAATTAGAGAGTCTTTAGGATTGGAGGGTATCAGGGGACGGGAGAGGGAGCTGCGAATCAAAAGGGCTGTCTGGGTGGTCGGTCCTATAAGTTCTGTACCCTGGTATAGTGATGTATTTTCGTGACGTAAGTCGTGTTTCTGTTATAAGTGCGACGTCAACATTTCTATTACTAAGAAGTAATGTCAATTCGTTTTTATGTGTATGTACTCCGTAGGTATTCCATAAGAGAACTGTGAGGAATTTGCTGGTATGGGAGTTCATGGTTGAGGTACAGGAAAGCGGGCAATTAGGGCTATAATGAGATTAATGAGGGGATTCAACATGGACTCCATCATGGATTGGGTTCTGGCAAAAAAGGTTTCCATGATGGTGTACATGTCGGAGGAAGTAGAAGGTGGAGAAGTTTGGGAATTGGCCGCGTGACGTTCATGTGGTGCTGGCTGCAAAGCTATAATTAAAAAAATTCACATAAAATTCTGCTATAATTCAAATTATTTGAGGAAGAGCTTTAAAGAATAACTTATAACTTGAACTCAATGATCTTCATTCTACTAATCTATATTTTTTTAGGATACATATTATTTTTTCAACTAATAAATTATTCTAACGTTAGGAGAAAATAACAATGGCTAATATTGATGCATGCTTAATACATATAATGATGCTTTTTTTCTCATTTATAAGCATTAAAATATAGAACAAAGTATATTGAGTCGCTTTCATCATATGAGTTTTAGTGTTTACATCGCCTACTTCTATCTTCTTCTCTCATTGGGATTATAAAAAACCTTATAGTTCCAAGGGAGAAATACGTGTTAAGGATCATTTCAAACAAAGGCAAAGAAAGAAGGAAAAAAAAAAAGCATTGAAACTGGGGACCTTACCCATCAGACTACCGTACTCTTACGTGCCTGATACTGATAAGTACAACATTTTTCCGTGTATGATCTACTTAAACTTGAGTTACTTTGTATATGCTGACTTAGAATTTCGAACTTTCTAATGGTTTGGCTGAAGTTGTCAATTGCCTTGACTTCCTTTCCCAGATGAAATTATTCGACACTCTAATTGGTCAACACATGTCTCATGAGTAATACCGGACTAGAATTTCGTCGAAACATACGCAGTAACATAACTGTTCATCACATTACCCCCAAAAAAGTATCAGAGACGTTATGTATTTGAATTTAGTAAATGAGTGAGGACTGAAGAGGACGGATTTTGCGTTTATTATGAGAAGTGCTCGTGTTCCCTTTTTGCAAGGGCACGAACGAAGCAGGCAATGGTAATTATACCATATTAAGGCTATAGCAGGATCAATCGTGCCAGAACCCCGCTCGGAAAGCCGCCAATCATAAATTGTAATGTATATTTCAGGAGAAAGTTTTAATAAGCTTAAATAGCCACTAGATCCTGACAAATACCGTTATGCCAAAAGCCTTCTTCTGAACAGTTAACAAGTAGATCCCCCTCTATTCTGTAAAGTCCCCTTTGTTCTACGAAACGGATATTAATCAATGGGAAAATAATCCTGCAGGAAAACAAAACCCACTTCGATCAGATTTGAAAGCGAACCAGTTGATTCCATTACAAATATTATTATTAAAACTTCAAATAAGTCTCTCTAACTTTTATTCCAAATAGAAACAAAGCATTGAAATGTTGAATTTAGTTCTATCTATTACGGAATCTAGCAATTATAAAGTCAGAGAGGATGTTCATCTAATTTACTGTTTTCAGAAAGTTTCAAAAAATCGGCATTGTCGTCAGGTACACTGCACATCATTATCATATCTAGAAAGCAAGGGGTTAAAATTATTGGTCCTCTTAATACTCTATTTTCCCATCTATGAAGACTTGACCGTATATAAAATAATATAAAAACAAGGATACACCAGCAGGCGGTGGATGCGAAGAGGGACTAAACCTCTTTCAGCCCTGATATAATGTCCCATAGGCATCGGTGTTCCTCCCTATTTCCCAGTATACTGATACTCTTGTTGTGTATGTTCCCTGATTGTGAAGGGCTACCTCTGCATGTGGTGGATGCGAAGAGGGACTACTCCTCTTTCAGCCCTGATATAATGCCCTATAGGCGTCGGCTTTTCTCCCGATTTCCCAGTATACTTATACTCTTGTTGTGTATGTTCCCTGATTGTGAAGGGCTACCTCTGCATGTGGTGGATGCGAAGAGAGACTACACCTCTTTCAGCCCTGATATAATGTCGTATAAGCATCGGTGTTCCTCCCGATTTCCCAGTATACTGATACTCTTGTTGTGTATGTTCCCTGATTGTGTAGGGCTACCTCTGCATGCGGTGGATGTGAAGAGGGACTACACCTCTTTCAGCCCTGATATAATAGGATCCCACGTAAACTCGTTAGCTCTAACTCGACGGAAATTGGCTAACTCGAGTTTGCCTTACATTGGCTTAAGTCGCTATTTGGATCCCCTATATTGGCAGGGTTCCATTTCAAAGCCGACTTTACTCACAGTATACTTTTTAATTTATTTTATAATCTGTAGCATCCTCAAGGGTTATATCTATATAAATAAATGTGAAGTCGATCTTCGTCATTCTTGAGAAAGTTATAAAAAAAAATCTCGTTGCTTATATCCCATTTAAATATCGGATATAAAACGAAATCTTTTATCAATATCCTATTATTAGTTATATCAAAACTATTTGGAATAAATATTGCTTATTTATGTAGTTTTAAATAAGTTTTGTCATAAATTATTTTTCATAATTATTTTTTTATGAATTGTAATTGATTATTGAATTTATAATATTCAAGTGTAAAATAGTCTGAAAAGTGAATAGTGTTAATCGTTTAATAGGATGATAAAGATTTCCTTTAATTCCATTATATTGAAAAATAATAATCTTAATTCTTCTTTAAATTGTTTAAAGAATTGAACATTGGCAATTAGCAACAAAGATATTTTCAAGGGTTAAACTGTCTGTCAGAGGCCAACTGTGGCAAAAATTCTTATCGAGAATAATTTTATATATTATACACATATGACAACAAGTGAGCAAAAATTGCAATGAACTATAATACTCAATAATTAGATTTCCACTTATATTTTACTAAAATCTAAATTTCATTTTAATTACCTCAAAATATTCAGATAAGTAACAATAATAAATATCATTCAATAACAATAACCATTTAGTAATGTTAATAACAACTAAATAAATAATGAACAATTACAATTAGTGTATACTATAGGTAATAGGTATCTATTACCAACTAGTATTACCATTTTACTATACTTGTTCTACACTAAATGTAAATAATACAAGTGTACTATTACTATTTTATAGTACATTAAATTATTTATAGCTATAATTAATTAATTACTATTAACTTTCAGTATTTCAAAGATTTCCTTTTTTTAATATTTCAATCATATTCAATATAAATTACAATTTTCATAAGTTAAATTCAGAAACTAACTGGCGTTCATTGCCAAGGGCTACAGTCAAATAGGTATACAAATAATTATAATTACTCATATGAAATCCAGTTGATACTATTATTTTAGTAGATTTTAAGTATTAAAATAAAGCTATGAATTTAGGTACAATGATGCTACACATTTAACTCTTCACTAATCCTGAGGAGGTGATATGCATCAATATTGCACCCGCAATTAAAGAAAACTACTAATTTTGTATTTAAATTTGTTTTAAAATTAGGTTGTTATTTGTCTTTTTGACGAGTTCATAATGACGGAAATCTGTCAATAAGGAGGTTGGTAAGTGAGAGGCCACCTAATGGTCATAGTAAGTGAATTTACAACAGTAATATTCTATAACATTTTTACGAAAAACACATAAAAATGTTTCCATCGCTTATTCAACTGAAACACAAGTTCACTGGTCTGGTGTACTCTTTCTCTTTGTAATTTATGGCAGATATGTCAGTCGACAGATTTAGAGGAAAGCCGAATTAAATAACTGCCAAATTTTTGTTATTATGACGACAAAAAAATATAGGGAATAGTATGTAGGAAATAAAAGAGGAAGATCCAATTTTTCCGTATTATACTTTTAAATATCCTAACTTCTATTTTACGTGAAAATAAAATATAATAAGAATTCTGAATTTAGTTCGTGAGAGTAATAATTACCAATATGCAAAACAATAAATTGTGTAGTTAAAACTTTGAATCTCCATATAAACTCCCCTCTCTCTTTCCATACTTATAAATCACAATTTATCAAGTATTATTTTATTCGTATATTATTATTATTTATTTCCGATTTTCGGAAATGAATATAAGTTTTTACTTAATAAAAATTTTTTTTTTATTTTAACATTATTTATGCGTTAGACGCCAGTGCACCCTGAACAAAAATCATTTTCTATGTAGGATCGGTGTAGCATTGAAAGCTTATATCAAAAGTGGCGCTGATAGCATAACTTTATTTCCTCGTAGCTTTATTTAAAATATTGTTTTTAAATATTTTTCTCATTATTTAAGAAAGTAATTTTGTTCAGTGATTTGGTAAAGAGTGTTGCCTCCTCCCTCTCTAATTTTAGTAAAGGTAAATTAAAATGAGAGGAAAACTGGAACTTGTTACTGAAGTAAGTTTAGGAGAGCTCATTAAAGGAGAAATCTCAAATGTCAGGTAAAAGTAGTGGGCGAACCAACTGAAGATTTGTTAGAGGAGTTCGTCTTCAATCTGATCAGAATATTGATACACTTCATCCCCTAATCAGGCAGGAAACCCTCCAACTCATTAGTTTATTTTATATCTTTAGTCCAGAGTTTCCAGTAGAAACAGACACATTTCATAGCATAACTTATACTCATCTAATTAGTTTTCATAAGATTTTGTTGTTTTCAGAGAAACAAAATTATATATAGTCCAATATTTGTTTCTTTATCAGTCAGATAATCCTCTGCCTCTACACCTCTTATTCTACATCTACAGAAGATATCACTCTACCTTCAGTTAAATCCTTCAATTGTTATTAGTAGAATATATATGATTTCATTCGATAGTTTAGTAATAACTAATTAGTACGCATATTAGTTTCTAAGTAAGAAAATTTATACTACTTTCACTAATTATCTTCTAATCAGGTTAAAAACCGTCCAACTCCTTTCTTCATATTAATGACTAAGTCAATTCTCAGTAATATACATTTTGAGTAGCGGTGTAGTGATCAGTATACACCTGTATATAGTGCTCCGTCTTTCCAACTATAATATACGAGTTGTGGGAAGAACTGAGATCTCAAACTCTACATACATTTGCAATGAAGTGTCAGTGAAATGTGAGTGCAGTTTCAGCTCGAATCGTCGCGAGGATCACATCTAAACAGTGAGTAAAGCGAACTATTTTTGTATTCGTTATCCTTAGCACTGGGGACGACAGGGGAAGACCTGTCCGGCCCCCACCTCGCCGCGCTAGGCTCTCATAGCCTCCCTTATCACTCAGCCTGCTGGGTAGGAGGCTCCGTTCCAGACTCTTAACCCAGCGTTACAGGTTCGAGACTAGGCCACTCTCCTTTTTGTTTTTTTTAATTTTATAAGTTAATGTTTAAATTATAGGAGGCAATCATTATCATCAGGTGAAGGGCGAAAAGGGAAGCGACCCCTCCTAAAGATAAGAGGCGGCATTCCGCCAGTAGCACTCCATTGGAGAGAGACCAATTACAAGCACACCCCAGCACCTCTCAAGGAGTGACCATCACACCCACCGCCAACGAAATGACAGATAGGAATGAAAACCTATCACCCTTTATTTAAACCCTTTTCAGCCTATTTAAAACATTACTGGGAAGGAGATGGAAACAACCACTCAACGTATACCCCTACCACCTCCAATTTATGTCAGAAATGTACAAATCTTTCGCCTATTGTGCACTCAACTCGATAAGCGAGTCGGCCGCGGTATAGTGAGCTATCTGAAAGAGACAAACGCCCAGCATCACACTTACCAATTAAAGGAAAAGCGTGCTGTCAGGGTCGTCATCCGTCACCTCCACCACTCAACCTCTCCTGATTAAATCAAAGAGGAGCTCACTGAACTTGGCTACCAGGTCAAAAATGCCATTAACTTTAAAACAAGCATGACGGTCATATAAAGACTCTGTTACCCTTGTTCTTTGTGGATCTCGAGCCAACAAACAATATAGACGAGATTTACAATATAACCATTTGCCATTCCAGAAAACGAGTGGAGAAGCCCCTCCCGCGAAGAGACATAGTTCAGTGCCACAAATGCCAGGAATACGGTCACACTAAAAGACACTGTGAGTATGGTGCCCGATGTCTCAAATTTGGAGAGACACATCTCACAGGGGACTGTCAAAAATCTCGCAGTACACCTGCTGTTTGCGCCCTTTGCCAGAAAAACCATCCCGCCAATTATAAAGGCTGCCAAGTCTACAAAGATTTGAAGCAGCGGATCCAGCCCACTAGACCGCAGGACTCAGCACCTGTAGCTCGAAGACCCCCACCACCCCCAACCAGAAAAGTGGACTCAGGTTACTCTTATGCAAAGGTGACCTACCAGCCCAAACAAGAAGAACCTCTTTCTCAATGCCAGCCTCCCAGGGGAGAGCGACCTGCCATCTCTCATGTTCCTCCTCCGTTAATATCTAATGATATCCAATCCAAACTCCACTCATTTTTCTCGGAATTCCGCGCCCTCATCACTCCTCTCCTAAACCTACTGTCAGCGGTAGTCTCTAATTTGACTTCCTCGTCTGGCAGTAAATGAACTCCTACTCCTCTAGACCCTTTTCTGTTCTCCTTTGGAATGCTAACGGCATTCAAACACATACAAACGAACTCAAACTAACTCTAGAAGACAAATGTATAGACGTACTCTTACTTACTGAAACACGACTAACAAAAAATAAAAACTCAACATACCAGGCTATACAACTTACCGAACTGATCACCCAGACGGACGAGCTCATGGTGGAACTGCGCTCCTTATTCGCACTTCCCATACTCATCATTTTATACCTTTCACTCCTACAGACTTGCCCCAATCCACTTCAGTGTCCATCAATAATTCCACTTCCCCAATTACCTTTTCTGCAGTATATTGCCCTCCTAACAAATCTATCACCTCAGGCCAATTCCAAGAGCATTTTAAATCCTTATGTTCCCGTTTCCTCTCTGGCGGAGTTTTAATGCGAAACATCTGCAGTAGGGCATGAGAACAAACAACTCCCGTGGCCATGCTCTATAATGCTATCTCCTCTTACAATCTCTCCACTCTAAGTCCGTCCTCTCCCACCTATTGGCCCACCGATGTAAACCGTCTTCCTGATACCCTAGGTTTTTTCATATGTAAAAATCTGATTACCTACCATCACTCTGTAAAAACACTAAATGAACTTTCATCTGACAACAACCCTGTCCTCCTTACACTGTCTCTCACACCTATCCCTAGACAATTGCCACCAACCTTAATAAGTGTTCCCATTGACTGGCCACTTTTTAGTACTCCCCTAGAAGAGTCACTTGACCTCGGAATCTCCTTAAAAACCTCTGAAGAGCTGGATGATGTTAAACAGTTCTTTACTATAAAGATTCAGCAATGTCTTTGGAAGACTAACATAAAACCCACAAGCACCCGCTACGCTGTAAATTCAGCTGAACCCCTCCCTGATTACATTAAAAACCTTATACAAGCTATGCGGCAAGCTCGGGCCCTCTTCCAGAGGTACAGACATCCCTCAGATCGTAGGGAGCTTAACCAGCTATCTCGTCTCGTAAAGCAAAAACTAGGTGCTTTACAAAATAAGGCATTTAATGCCTACCTGTCTAGCCTCTCAAAAGGAAACAAATCCCTTTGGACTGCTACTCGCAGCATTCTGAGGTATCATGAACCTTCTGCCCCCTTACGTCGAGAAGATAGTTCCAGGGCCTCTTCCGACAAAGACAAGGCCCAAATGTTCGCCCATCATCTAAAGCAAACATTCACTTCTCATCCAGATCCCGATAACTAGTCCAATAACGCGGAGGTTGAGAAGTCACTGGATATACCATTACCACTGTCCTTACCGATTAAGGCAGTGACACCTTCTGAGGTCAAGTACATTATAGACCATCTGCCTAAGCGCACTGGCTATGACCTTATCACTGGGCTTATAGTTCGAAACCTACCCCAAAAGGCAATTGTTTTCCTCACTTACCTCTGTAATTGTGTCCTTCGAACCACCCATTTTCCACTCCTCAGGAAATTTCCTGAAATAGTACTATTTCCTAAACCCGGTAAATTTTCTTCTAACAAATTGTCCTATCGATTAATTAGCCTTCTTCCTTTACTTTCTAAGGTATTTAAAAAAGTTCTTTTAAAACGAATAATACCTATAATAACTTCCTGAAATATTCTTTCTAATCATCAGTTCGGCTTCCGATCGCATCATTCTACTGTCCAGCAGGTGTTTCGCGTTGAACTTTATTTCCTATTCCCTCGAGCGAAAAAATTTTACCCTGGTGCATTCTTAGATGTCACTTAAGCATTTGACCGAGTATGGCATACTGGACTATTATATAAGCTGAAGTCCATATTTTCAAGAACCATCTACCTAACCCTTAAATCTTATCTTTCTAACTGTTTCTTTAGGGTCCGGCTAGGAACAGATTACTCCGAATACTACCCTGCGAAAGCGGGTGTTCCACAGGGCAGTGTGCTTGGACCCATCCTTTTTATCCTTTATACTGCAGACATCCCTACTCATCCTAATACTCTTTTAGCCCTCTTTGCAGATGACAAAGCGATCCTCTCCTCCCACCCTGATTCCAAAACCGCTTTTAACATTTTACAAAACCACTATGATGCTATTTAGCAGTGGGGCAGTAAATGGAGAATTAAAATAAATGTTGATACAAATGCGTACTAGTAAATTTTCAACTAAGAAAAGATTCTTCTGATAATGTTACATGCAATAAAATCCCTATAACTCTCTCTGATCCAGTCCGTTACCTTAGGTTCCACCTTGACTCACGACTGAACTGGAATGAACATACTAAAACCAAACGACAAGAACTCAACAGACGCCACGGACTCTTATACAGCCTTATAAATAAGCGCTCACACCTCACATTAGAAAATAAACTGACCATCTACAAGACCATAATACGACCAATATGGACCTACGGAGCAGAACTGTGGGATGCCTCTAAGCCTTCCAATATCCAACGACTACAATCCTTTCAGTCAAAAATTCTCAGAATAATTGCTAACGCTCCATATTATGTGTCCAACTCTATCCTTCATCACGACTTCAATATTCCTTTTGTCAATGACCTTATCTTAACCCACTTCAAGCTCCTCTATATTAAACTCCAATTTCATACCAATCCATATGCCCAATTCCTCTCGTCGGATTCCAATCGCCACAATCCTCCCCGTCGACTAAAACGGAGATGGCCTCGCGACCTCCTGGGCCTTAATGCCTGCACAGTAATGACCATTTATTTGTTTTATTGTTGATTTTATTTTTATTTATTTATTTTTTTTTTTTAATGGACGGCTGGCTATATATAACTCATGCCTTCGTCACACTGTGAAAAGCGCGAAGTAAATACAGTAAATTCTTAAGCAACCTATTTAACTAACTGGAACCCTAGGTGAGCATTACCTATTTGACAGTCTTCTTCAGTGAACTTGAGGATTCCCGNATGCAAGGGAATAAAAAACCACAACCAATTAAAATATTTATAAAGAAAAAATTAAATAAAGTAAATGACGAGAGTCGACTAATAGCTTGACAATGTCAGCTCCTTTGAGTTTAAGACGAAGTTCTCGTCTTTCTCGTGGGTTAGGCTCTCGCTAGTGTAGAGGGAATTTAATAAGATAACTAGCTCGTCCTGGTAGCATAACTGGTAAATGCACCGGCCCGGATAGCAGGGGGAAATAGGTTCGATTCCTGGCTGGGACAGATAGATTTTTTTTTTTATTCCCTCACATTAATTGTTTACCATTTTATTTTATTTTATATCATTATTCGTTTCAGTTAATCGGATCTGACCTCACTCGTATATTACAATTATAAGTGTGCAATATAAAAGTATTTAGATAATATATTTTTGATTAATGAAAAATATATAAATTCAAGTAACTATAATTTTTTCTTCTCTTAAGTTGAAGATTTTGAGAATTGAATATTCGTCAACAGATGGAAACAATGTGAATCCCATTATATTAGTTATTACTACATTCAAACTATAAATTGTATCAATGGTATAATCCATCTGGCTTTAATAGTTTTTGAAAATGCATATGGTCATACAATATAAAGACATACACTAGAATTGAAATACCTCAAACGGGTCAAAAGAAAAGGTCACATGCTAAATTAATTTCCTTCAATTACTGGAATGAGGAAACTGCTGTTTATAAATATTTAGGGTGAGCGATAGCTGATTGTAGGGGGTAGAGTTGGATATGTTGGAGGGGTTGTTAGAATGGGAGAGATATAAAGAATACTTAGTGAAGGGTCCCGGGGCATAAAAAGGGAGCGACCTGCAGGATTCGGCTCTATCTGTCGCCTCCCATTTCCCTTAAGGCGCGGGACACAACCAGAGTTGGATATGTTGGAGGGGGTTGTTAGAATAGGAGAGATATAAAGAATACTAAGTGAAGGGTCCCGGGGAATAAAAAGGGAGCGACCTGAGGGATTCGGCTCTACCTGTCGCCTCCCATTTCCCTTAAGGCGCGGGACACAACCAGAGTTGGATATGTTGGAGAGGGTTGTTAGAATGGGAGAGATATAAAGAATACTAAGTGAAGGGTCCCGGGGCATAAAAAGAGAGCGACCTGCAGGATTCGGCTCTACCTGTCGCCTCCCATTTCCCTTAAGGCGCGGGACACAACCAGAGTTGGATATGTTGGAGGGGGTTGTTAGAACGGGAGAGATATAAAGAATACTAAGTGAAGGGTCCCGGGGCATAAAAAGGGAGCGACCTGAGGGATTCGGCTCTACCTGTCGCCTCCCATTTCCCAAAAAAAGGTCCTTTCTTCATAAAACTTGACTTTCAACAAATTTACCCCCCGAGTATCAGTTTATTTTGTTTTTCACTCACGTAGTCCTCTTTCGAGTTATTGAGAAGCACGGAATCTACCGTGCCGTAGATGGTTGGCTAAGGCTAAGAGGAAAATTGACCCATAAATTTAGATACATTATAATATGTAAATTTAGTATTTTTTTTTTCCAATAGCAAGAAGAAATCTTCTCCTCAAACACACACACACTTTGACAACAGTTTCCAATTAAGAAAACATCTCTGAATATTCTTTAAGAGATCTCTGCCTAAATTGTTTAAAGGATGAATACATTTTCAGTTGTATGGTAAATTGATCACATAAAGTGTAGGTTAAAATTTAAAAGGTTATTTCCACCACCAATGAATATAGAACTATTATACCTTCTATTATCTGTCTTCATTGGTTTCTGTCAGATAATAGAAGGTATAAATTGTTACCCTGTATGCAGTTCTTGTAAAACGTGTTTTGATTACGACAAAACTAAATATGAATGTCATTGTTCCAAGCAGTAAACTAACCCTTGGGATTTATTAATATGTCTTAATTCCAACTGTTAAATGGTTAGTTAATTGTTCCTTTGAACCTTTCTTATGCCTATAAGCTTTAACTTTTCCTTTTAATTTTATTTTCTATATCTAGCTCTCCGTTGCCTTTACAAATTCTTTTTTTGTAAACAATTAATGAGAGGGAATAGAATAAAAAATCTAACTGTCCCAATTACCGGCCCGGATAGCAGGAGATCCAGGTTCGATTCCTGGCTGGGACAGTTAGATTTTTTATTCTATTCCCTCTCATTAATTGTTTAAAATTTACGTGGGATAAAAAACCACAACCAAATAAAACATTTAATTCTTTTTTTCTTCTTTTTTTTCTTCCCGAATCCACTAAGGAAGTAAATAACAAATTTGTATTAAAAGGATAAGGGAAATTTCGTAAATAGAGATAGAAGAAAAGTGTGCCGAAGGCTTTGGGACTGCACCAGAGAATAGTAGAGAAGGATGTGTCTGATGTGAGAGGCATCAGTGAAAGGAAGATTCCAGCCACCCCAACTACACGACTTCAGGACATTCATCATCTGAATTCAGCTGTAAATTAGTCAAGGCTCATTCATCACTCCCCCAAGCATCTGAAATAGTTTCTAAAGTATAAATCAGTTTTTAGTTAGGGGCTTTCCTTTCTGTCAATTTAATTCATCATACAACTATGATTTTTTGGGAATCTGCGCTTCACGAGCAGAAAAAACATCTTAAGCGCTCTGTTTTTCTTGTGTACGACCGCTCTAACACGTCCGTCTCATTTAGGAACTGACCATATAAATGTTTTAATTTTTTGATAAATGTGTGTGTGTATTGAAATACTAAAGGCAGTTGTTTTTAAGAGGGTTTTAGTCTGAAGCTACTTAACGAATTAATTATTTGTTTTGAGTATGGATGTATAAATCAGTCTCTAAACCCTATTAGACCCCTTTTCAATAATGCTGTGATCCAAAATTGATATTATGGTTTTAAAAAAATATTAAAATGTATAAATATTTTATTTTGTTGTGGTTTTTAATCCCACGTAAATTATTATTTTTTAAACAATTAATGAGAGGGAACAGAAAATAAAAAACTATCTGTCCTCGCCAGGAAGCGAACCTGGACCTCCTGCTATCCGGGCTGGAATGCAAATTAATCCATTACACCACAAGGACCAGCCAGCTATCTCATTCAGTTCCCTCTACATTAGCGAGAGCCTAACTTACGAGAAAGACGAGAAATTCGTCTTAAACTCGAAGTAGCTGACATTGTCATGCATTTTGTCGGCTCTCGTCATTTACTTTATTAAATTTTAATTTTTAAATATTTT
>KZ807560.1:372432-394983 GCA_000696205.2 Oncopeltus fasciatus
CAAATTAAAAAAAAAAAAAAAAACTGTTGAAAAACTACATAAAAACAACGATGCTGACTATAGAAGAAACACGAATAAAATAAATTAAAATACTATACAAATTTATTTATGTTGTCCTCTGTAACATATGTTTTACAAAAATAAATACTGTAATTGGAATCCATATATTCTATAAATGATGTATTTGCCATTTGATTATTTAGTCTGTGCACATAATATGATAGAAAACTTGGGTTGTTATTTTTATTAGGAGACTGAACTTATTTATTCACCTGCTAGAGTGAGGATGATTTATTTGTTACACAGTTAAATTATCTGCTTGAGGGACAAATATTTAAAGATGTCTTTTGGTTAGCACCATTACATTTTGTTACAAAAAATGCAAGGAAGCCAGAAAAAAAATCTTACTTACTCAGCAAGGACACGAACCCGGATCTCCTGCATTCCGGGCTTCAGATTTTTTTTCTGGCTTCCTTGCAATTCTTGTATAAAATTTAGCGTGGGATTAAATACCACAACTAAAATCATTATTTAAGAAAGCATTATATTTTGAGTTTCTCAATTCTCAGGAAAGAGTTTCATCAAGTTTTGTTTCATAAATATTTTCTAAAACACCTTTGCTTTCTGTGCCATCTAAGCAAAGTCTTAAGTATTATTCAATCAAAATCTTTAGCCGAATAAATTATTTTTCCAAACTTAAACTTTAACCTGATTTTGCCTTGATACAACAGTTTATACCTAATTTGCCTATATTTTATTGTCATGTATTTTTTTAAATTCCAATTATAGGATCTTTAAAATATTTATAATTTTTTAGTAGCATTAAACATTATTTTCATATTGAAATTTTACCAATAGAGTATTATTTTTATTACTTGATTTTCTAAGCGTTTTAACCTGATTAATGGTTATATTTTAAACCTTCGGAATAGATGTACTAATATATCTTACTGCTTGAGATGTATCTTGAGCACAAGATGCATACCTCTACAACCTAAAAATCATAAAAATCACTTTTTATTTTATTTTATTGATTTATTTTTTTCTTTTTAAAGAACAATTAAAACTTCCTTTCCCAGCTTCTTTGTGACTATATTTAGTTCAGTCTCCTGGTCGCTTTTTACCTTTTTTTTAAAATAAACTTATACAGCAATACTATGAAGATATTTTTCAAATACTTCATATAAGTATTTGAAAAATATCTTTATTTCGTTTCTAATACAGATATAAGTTGAAGATGACAGATAAGAGTAGAATCTTTTTTATTTTTAAATATAGGAGTATGAAAGTAGTTGGGAGGCCTTCAGATTCTGGGTAGAGGATAATTCAATAGGCCACCTGCGCTTCCTCTTCGCAGACACTGAACCCTAAACTAAATGAGTATCCGCATTTAGGCAGAGAATGGCACGCACTTCTCTCGCTGTGTGCATGTATAATCCTTATCTATTATACAGACAGACACAGACACACCGAGTAATGTCAAGCACTGAGCCAGAAGAAGAAAACTCTCTGGGAAAACACACACACACACACACACGCAGAAACACACACACACACACACACACACACACGCGCGCGCGCGCGCGCGNTATATCAATTATTATAAAAATATCTTTAGAGTATTACTGTGGTAAGTTTGATTTCTTAATGAGAAATCAGATAAAATGAGTAATTAAAATACATATGTGTGTTTGTGAATGAAATACGTGTGTATGCGTCCACAATAACTATATTACACCAAATTATTTTCTTTATCTAAATAGAACTTATCCTGAAGCCTAACAAAAAGTAGTAAGCTGCAAATAATTAAAATCAGCAAAACCAGAGATTTACGGAGTGAAAATTACTTATTAAATTCAACTCGAAATGTTTCGAGGACAGATAGTTTTTTATTTTCTGTTCCCTCTCATTAATTGTTTAATTAAAATGTATAATATTTGTCAGGCAATGTCAGATGCATCATAGGTAATAGGGTACTTACAAAAAAGCAACCCCTTTCTATTAACAAACTAGGCACTTAAAGATTAGAAGACAGTAGGCATTATTAACAAACATTGTTTGGTTAAACCATTTAAAAAAAAAAACCCTCTTCTCTTTGTCCTTGTGAATAGCGACTAAGCTATAAAAAAACAATGTTTATCCCCACCATAAAAAAAATGTTAAGAACAACCAGAAAATACCGAAATAAATATGGTATTACGCACTTTAGTTTATTAACTAAGCAGCTTTCCGAATACATTTTCCAGTTATCAGAGGTGATAGCAGTTGAGGTGGCAAGCTCCAGAATCCTTTGGTGGATCCGGATATTGAAACAGAATATCAACTAAACTCTTCCTTTCTTTCAGTAGGACAAATCAACGTACAGAAAGTGATCGAAAATAGCACTTAAATGCTCACTGACACACACTCAGTTGGCGGATAAAATGTTTTGCAACGAACTCAAGAGATTCGTTATTATATACAGAATCTTTTTTGCATGGCAAAAAATTTAGTAGGATCGCCAGTATACTTAGCGCTGTATGATTTTAAATCTGTCGCTCATCAAAGTTGATGGCTGTAATAATTTTGTGTAATAAGAATTTGAAATATAGCTGTGGTTCCCAAACTATTATTATTTCTTCAATTACCTCATGAAACCAAATATATAAGCACTAAATTTTGTAACCGGAGTTAATTAATGGTTTACAAAAAAAAAAAAAAAAACTGTTGAAAAACTACATAAAAACAACGATGCTGACTATAGAAGAAACACGAATAAAATAAATTAAAATACTATACAAATTTATTTATGTTGTCCTCTGTAACATATGTTTTACAAAAATAAATACTGTAATTGGAATCCATATATTCTATAAATGATGTATTTGCCATTTGATTATTTAGTCTGTGCACATAATATGATAGAAAACTTGGGTTGTTATTTTTATTAGGAGACTGAACTTATTTATTCACCTGCTAGAGTGAGGATGATTTATTTGTTACACAGTTAAATTATCTGCTTGAGGGACAAATATTTAAAGATGTCTTTTGGTTAGCACCATTACATTTTGNTCATCAAACAATATCCAATGCTTTGCACTTTATATATATTTTCCTCTAATGGCTGAGTCCTTTCAGAATTAATGATTCCATCATTAGAGCTCAGATACTTTACAATGAGTACTCCTTCCTAGGTATTCAGGAAGGTGAACTCTATTTGTTTGATATGTTTATTTTATATTATGTCATAGTGTCTATTAGGTTATATTTATAAAAAGTGTGCCTAGCTTGCTAACCAAAAAACACTTTTGAAGTATTACACAAAGACTATTGAGACTTTGAGGATATTGCCTTTATTATGAGACAAAACCAATATAACTTACAGCCCTTCTAAACTGAAAATTAAATTTTAGTTAATACCAGGAAAAAGATTGATACTAGATTTTGATAGCTTCAAATTTGAATAAAATTTAAAAAAATGCAAACTGAATTTGCGATTAATAAATCCTCCTAATTACCTGGATTGTTCCGGCAGCCTCCAGCTGTTACACAATCAGGTCAGACCTATTATTATTTATTCCTTCTCTCTCTCCTTCGTACAACAACGAATCTTCTAAATAGTTGCAGTCAAAGTAAAAATTAGGATTTCTCACAATATTTACAAACTATTTATGTTTATTATTTATTAATTTATTATTTCTAATTAAGTTCATTTCTTTTGTAATTCCCTTGAATACGATATTTTTCTATTTGTTAAACTAATGCCAATAAACCATTTTCATTGTAAACCTATAAATTCTGTACTTTTCATTTCATGAAACATCAACATTTTTCTTGCTTCCCTTTTTTATTAAAATTGCAAATAATTTATAAACATTTAATTTATGCTATGACAATATTATTGTGGTGCTAATTCTGAAGTCACAATCAATATTGGCAAATTCATTAGTGCATACACTACTGCAACTAGACCCGGCATTTTATTTAGTGTAGGATTTCTACCCCTGGTTCAGCCTCCGCACGCAACAAGTAGCATTGGTTACTAGGAACTTCATCTATAATATCAGGGTGGTAGGTGTCAAAGGTCAAATGGGTCTAAAACACTTAACATAATATTGGGGGATTTACTCCATAGGGGATTATGATTAATTAAAATAAAATAATAAGGTCAACAAATATGCCAATAGCAGGGGAGGGGATATGCCCCTCATAGGTATAGGGTAGGTTAAGTTATTAGGAAATTTCTGGGGGTGTGGGGTCAAAGGTGAAAGGCCAATAGATAAGCCAATAACAGGGACGAGGGATTAACCCCTCATAGGTAGGATACATCATGGTTACAAGGAAATTCGCTAAAATCTCAGGGGACCCCATAGAGTGTCCCCCAGAAATTCGGGGGAACCCCAGAAATTCGGTAAAATTTCTAAAGATCCTTGGGGTGTAGGTCCCTCCTATGACTTCACATACGACGAGGTATGAAATTCGCTCCTATGACGCCACCAACGATGAGTTACACATGGATATTTGGTGGAAACCTTGAGCGCTGTTATCTTGATCCAAATGGGTAAGTTTAGAGTTAAAAAGTTTTGGCTGGAAATCACGGTGTCCGCCATTTTCATCATTTGTGGGGGCCAGGACAATATAATTTATACCCTACTGAAAGCAAACATACTCACATTGGATCCATATAATGACATGGAAAAGTTCTAATTGTCCATTAAATTCTCAATTGAAAAATCAACATCGTAAAATCCAACTTACCCAATTGTCAAATGTTGTTTTTAACTCCACGATTATTAAAATGAACTACCCAATTCTATATTTGGGTTCCTCTTTAATGCAATTTCAAACCGTGAAATGAATTAGTTAATTACTGAATTTCGCCTAGTTGGATAAAAACGGAATTATGCTGGAGTCAAATTGTAAAAATCGTTTTTATTTAAAAAAGAACGGATTACACGAATAGATTAGTTTAGATAGGAGAGGTTTACAGTTCAAAATATCTTCGTTTTTCTTTTCTTCGTTCAATATTGATGAAGAACGAATTATACCATTTTTATAATATAATGGATCTGATGATGGGATCACTTACAATAAAGAATAATAACCACTGAGTAACTATTGTTAGAGAATCGTTCTACTGTTTCGCATACGAAAATTTTAATTCTACTATCTGAGTGGTGATGATGGGACTACAGAATCCGGAAGACGCCAAATTGAATAAAGGAACAAAGAAGTGAATGTGTGATTTATTACCTTCTCGATAAATAAAATCAAGTCGCTTACCGCAGACAGAGGAAAAACGCATTATCGTATTTTTTTTTTTCTATAGGTCAATCCTTCCTGGGATGGTAGACATTTCGAGGACCTACTTTATCCTTACTGGAGTGTGATTTGTTTACTTCTTCTCTCAAGGCCTAGAATATTTTTAAAAAATTCCGTCCCACAATGAGATTAAATTTATCCTTTTTGGTTAGAAAACTTTCACTCGTTCATGAACTTTTATCCTCATACATTACTTCACCTATTTTAAAATACATTTTATTGTTATCAATTTATTCAAAACTATAAATTTATTGGGTCAAGTGGATCATAATATATTTTCAAATGTGAGGAATAACCCACAATTTTAATCAGTATATTAATAGTTTCAGGAAGTATTAAAAATAAACAAAAACGCTTCTATTAAAAACTTATTAATAATTTATCTATTAAGGCGAAGGTTTCGCTTGTTATTCAAGCCCTCTTGATGGAGACAGGGGACATCTGACAAGTGGTAAACACGATTGAAGGATACTAATTTGTAAATATTAATTTATTTGTGGTTTATTATCCCACGTAAATTTTAAACAATTAATGAGAGGGAATAGAATAAAAAATCTATTTGTCCCAGCCAGGAATCGAACCTGGATCTCCTGCTTTCCGGGCCGGTATGCTTCTGTTGCACCACCATAGCAGTTAGTTCGAGTCCTGGCTGGGACAGATAGATAATAATTTGTATTTATTGTCAGGCAAAAACTTGCCAGATGTTTTCCATCATCTTTGCCATCATCTCAACTTCTATAGCATTGCAAGCAATCACAATTTGTTTTACCCATATTCCATACATCAATTAGCTCTTACCGCATTCAAAAACTTAAAAAAAAAACATTTCTAGAGAAAAAATAAAACAAAATGACCCCATAATTTACTGACTGGTGGATAATTTAAATGTATTAGCTATTTAAAAAAATTATTTTAGCTGTATAATTTTTTCACCCTACTATTTTTCTGAGGAAGACACATATGGACAGGGATTTTAAAATTAAGTTTTCATAGATAATTCTTTCCTATTACATTTTTCAATTTTATAAATTTAAAACAAACTCGTACTATTTTGGGTACTGATTTATTATTATTATTACATTTATCTTGTTTTCAATTTTGTCAATTTTCTTACTGTGTTGTTCCCATATATTCAATTCCTTAATTGCATTTCTTTGTCCACCACAGTAGATTGTTATCTTGGTTATGAGCTTCGTTATGGGGGATTAAATATGGTGCAGATGAAACTATATTTATTTCGCTAGTTAATTTACTCTCATGCTATTGAGACTAATAATTATTTAATAGGTAAACAAGGAGATCAACAATATATTTTTAGTCATTACAATATATTTTTTCTTCTTCACATCAAACTATAAGAGACTTTTAGTTTCATTCCCTTCCATCTCTTAAGATAGGACTTATCCTACAATAACTGAAATTATTATATTTATCCTATGCATACCAGTTCCTTAAAATCTATTTCATACCCTTTTAATAAATATAGTTAAAGACTAGGGAAGCATGTGATCACAGGACCAGGACTGTACGGGAAGAGGTCAATTGAAGGATGCCACTTGTTTCCTTACCTCAGAAGAGGAAATAAGGGAAATGCAGATATAGCTATTAGATTATTCTAGGCCTGCCTCACCCCTTCTATGAAGTAATAAAAGCTGCTCGTCAGCGACCTCCAGGACAATGCCAGATCGCGTGTCTCCGAGGTTCGGGTCCATGACAGTGAATCGTTAAGTGACAGTTATTTGTAAGTACTGACAATTGAACAAGTGATCTAAAGCCACTTTGTAAGCAAGCACATTTAATTTATTTGTACATACCTTTAATTAACTGTAAAAAATTTATCCTTTCTGTTTATTTATTTATTAATTATTAAGGACAGTAGTTTCGATTTTTGGCTTATTCTATAATTGTTCTATAAGGTGTACTTATTTCTTACAATAAATTAACTTCAATTTATCTTTTTTCTAAATTACGATTGACTCGTAGCCCTTAACCAATCCAACATGGGATACACCATTTTATTTCGTGATAATTTCCATTAGTTCCATTAGGGAAACATTATTTAACAATTGGTCCAGTCACCTAATTAAGGTAAATTAAAAAAACTATTTAAAATAAATGACCTAGCAGACATATTATTTAATTAAGTACAACACATCAATATATTATTTTTTAAATTATATATATTGTTCACACACCAATAATTTATATTTCTTTTGAAATAATGACTTTAGTTTTGGTATTTAATCTTACGTAAATTTTATACAAGAACTACCTCAGCCGGGACTAGAACCCGGGTCTCCTGCTTCCCGGGAAGTTATGCTGACATCTGCCCCCACCGAGGCTAGCTAGGTAATCACTCCAACCCCGCACTTTAGTCCGAGTCTAAACCCCCGAGTAAGACGAATATATCGTCTTATGCTCGAAAAAACTAACATAGTCGGCTATTTGTTAGTCTATCTTTTATTTTTTCCTTATATATTTTTTTTAAATAATGATTAGTTATGGTATTTAATCTACCGTATACAAGAAATGGAAGGGAATACGAATAAAAAATCTTACTACCTCAGCCGGGACTCGAACCCAACAGCAGGATACCCGGGTTCGAGTCCTGGCTGAGGTTGTAAATCTTTTTTATTCTAATACTCTTGCATTTCTTGTATATATTTATTCTGATTCAGTCTATAATATAACAATACTACCTACTTGGGTATTAAAATACAGATTTTATTTAATAGGCATTTTCTCTAAATGATACCCAATTGACAGTTTTTTATGCGCTATAAAATTTCCTCAATTAAAAGGAATGGGGTTTCCCGTAGGTAAATCAAGCTATTCAAATTGGTACTATACTGTGCGACTTTCGAGAAAAACTTCAACAGATCTGAACCTAGAACCGACGGTTAAGAATGGATAGCGACCTATAGATAGCTCTTCCCCCCACATACTCATGCAAATGTTTATAGATAAATACTTTTATATAAAAGTGTATTATTTAAATTAATAATTTCTGACTTGTCAGTTGTGTGTCAGTGGGGAGTGGAAGGAGGGGTGATTTTGAACGGACAACATGTTCAGCTTCTTTCAGAATAGTCTTTGCTCCAATTTAGATACACATTTCAGATGTTCAGTTCTGAACTGATGCCAGTGGTTTGAGAGAAATCTTTCAAGTGTACCAACTTTACGAGCTACAACTTCTGAGAGGAAGGTACTCCGTAAGCGGCAGATCTGGATAACGACTCGACTCTAGAAACTTGTATTTCATTTCATTGCAGCAAAAGTAATTATTCACATAGAGATGAACTAGTGCCTATGAAGTAGATATTCTATGTGTCATTCCAGAAGTGCAGTTTATACTGCAGGCCAAGGTGGCATTTGGCAGTAAAATCCCTTCTCTGTGAAATGGGATTACGGAAATCCTTTGTAATCTCTGTGTATATACTGTACCCAGCAGAGCCCGTAATTCTTGTGGTAATTTACTATTGGATTGAAATTCTTACTAGTCAGAGAAAGCATATTCAGGCTTCATGACTTGGTTAAATAACTATATTGGATAAATCCTTAATAGATAAAATTTCGGCAAACGTTTAAAATTAAAATGAAATTTTTAATAAATGACTGACTGAAAATTTCTTGGTTTTAATAATATATCAAAATTAAATGACGGAATTAAAACTTTTTCTTTTGAAAGTAATAAATTATTTCTAATATTTACCTAGAGTTCGGCAACGGAGAAAGGATGTGTATTGTTAGCTCTCTGCAGTTGTTTCTCTTGAAGTCATTTAAAGCGTTCTTTTGTTATCAAATTGGTCACGGTTATATAATAACCATGAAAGTAAAGCACCCTGATTCATCGGGTAGCTCACAAATGTTGCCCCCAAAAACAAGCAAAAATATAGCCACAAATCTTCTTCTTTCAGCTTAAATAATATCAGTACCAAGAGTGGCGGAAATACACACACCTCCACCTCAAGTGTACCTTTATCGCCGGGTGTTAACCCACATCCACCTATCGTCTTACCCTTCGAAGCCGGGCTACCCACAACCACCTAGACAACTGCAAATGAAAAGATCACATCACAGACACCACTGTGAATATCCAAGCCCACTCCGAAATTTGTAAAAAATATCTGGAATTTTGGCCTGATTTCAAGACAGCTCGATGAGAAAGCAGGCCGAGGGAACTATACATACATCAGTCAAAATACCGATAAAAACATAAACCCTGATTCAAGCAGCTATGTACAGAAAGATAGTACGTTTAATATCAGTAAACGTCCAGTTCCACACCTATCAACTCCATGTAGAATGTAGTTCCATAAGGAACCTCCAGCATACTACAGCAATATATGCATGAAGGAAGATTTGGGTTCGTCGTGTAAAACATCCTTTTTTTTTTTTAAGACCTGGAAGAGGAACAAATTGAGACCCTCTCCTCTGTTTCTGTCGAAAAACGCCTAATGTTCAGATATACGTCAAATATACACAATTTCGGCACAATGCATGTTAAAGATAAATATAAAAAGACAGTTGATGGTGAAAAAATTTCCAAATAACTTATATTTTTTTTTTTATAGNTTGAAAAAAGTGACGTTCGGAAACATATTTATATTACATTAGGGTATTGAAAGTTCTAAAAAATATACAACACTCAGTTGTTTTTTTTACAACGCTCTTGAACTTATTGTAAAGAGACTTTATTAGTCTCTGATAGTTTATACATGACATTTATGTTTGTATCATATCTTCCATTTTTCCCTAGAAAATTACAATGAAGTTCGTTTTTATATAATATAATATTATTATACGCAAGTGGAATTAAAAGAAAAAACTCTTATGTTACTGTCATTTTTAAAATTATTATTAATTTCTATGTTTATGTATCTTACTGGGTTATCTGTTATAGTAAACATTTTCTAAAATTGTTTCTCCCTCCGGAAAGACTGCCACGCCCGTTTAGACAACCTCTTTTTACCCAAATCAAGTCGGAAACACTATTTCAAACGACACGCAGTGCAATATAAATAATAATTGCACCTTTATATGTTTTTTGTCATTGCTCAGCTGAAAACATTTTTTGTTCCGTGTTAGATTCACCATTGTTAATTATCACTTAATTACTTATCTGTTTGTGCATTGTATTTATAAATTATTCTAAAAAAAGACAGAAAAATCATACATTTAAACCAGTCGTTATACAAATCTTGTGGAAAAAATTGTACAAGTAAAACTGAATTTAAATAACATTTTCCTTTCCTCCCTGACAGTTAATTATTTTACGATTAAAATAGAACGAATTCTGGATTGCATTACAAGTCAATTATTCAAAGAGCCCCAACCATTATCCTCAAATAATTTGCTTAAATTGAGTTTCACAGCACACATAACACATACATATTCGGTTGTACAAGTACATCTACTCTTGGTAGTGAATAAATAAATAAATACGATGTCACGCCCAGCGTAGAGTTTTAAAAATAGACTCGGTAATCAAGCGCCCTCAGTAGACACTATTTTAACTGAAGCATATAATCAGGGAAATCATACTTTTGTTACCCATTTTGCTTTTATTAATTTTTATTATAATACGTTAAACTTTATCACAATATAAGAAGACAAACATGAAGCTTGATAAAATCACTATTAGAAGTTGAATGAATTAAAATATGTTCATGTTCTTCGTTGAAAAAAAAAAAAAAAAATGGGAAGGAACGAAAAGTCCTACCAAGCTGACTTTTAAAATCCTTATTTTTACTAAAGAAACGAAGCACAAAACAACTTTTAACCCTGTAGATTTTTTAATCTTTCAAATATGCATAAATACTCTTTAGGATGTTCAACTTTCTTCTGAATATTGTGCAACACCCAATGTTTACTTGATTTTCGAAAATCTTTTTTTGTTAATAAAGCCGACAGCTTCCACAGTATTATTAGCAAAATAATTAAGAAATTAAAAAGATAATAAAGGCGGGAGTAAACTACGAATAAGAGCAATTGTGATTCATTTTAATCACAACTACTCTTATCATCAGTAAGTGTGATTCATTTTATCTTGAAAGTCTTATCCGACTGATATTTTAATTAATTGGGTTAATCCACCCATAAATATAAAATATTAGGTCACTAATGATCATTTGAGAATGTCCGGAAGAGAAGTGCTGGGAAAATCTTTTTAGTTACATTCATAAAAATTTGCTTGGACAATCATATTTCTTCAAAATGTTATTGATAAGAAATGTTAGACAATTAAATTTGCTACTCTCAAGTTCAAAACATTTTTTTATTAGTCCATTTATAGGGAAGATAGTACCTTTATAAATGTCAGTCCTCCTTTTAAACTCCCTCCCCCAAATCTGATCTAATTTTATTCCATCTTATCTATTTTATTCAATACAATTATATATTGTTTTCCTTTTGATTTTTCTATATTTTTAAAAGTTGGAGTCCACCTAACATCCGAAGTTACTTTCTTAAATATTTTTTTAATATACTTTTTTCATAAAAATATTACAGAATATTACTCTGATTAATTAAATTTAAAGAAAATTGCGTTGCACATTTGCTTTAAAATGCATGATACAGAGTGAAAAATACTACATAAAAGATTGTGCATTAGTTAAGTTACAGATTCATTAAAAACGTTAGGCCCCTCCAGTGAGCCCGGAACGATATTAAGCTCAAATCGAACTGTAAACAATTATGAAATATCTAGGAACATCATATAGTAGTTGTCCAACAAATTTTAAACATTTACGTACAATATTAAATGATTTTTCTGTGTAAGATTATATTATAGGAACATGTACGCAATAACTTATTCATGTTAAAAGTACTGATATTCAAAGAATCCGATTGTGTGAAATACAATACATCATACATGATCAAACTAACTTAGAAAACATTAATTTTATACAGCTTTTTCGTGGGACATATGAAATGGACTAGCGTAATAGATCACTGTATAACGACTAGTAATCGTGAAAAATCCCGATAACTCATATTAAGTATGATTGACACCCCACAAATATTCTATGCACTAAAAATAAATCAAATAACCCGAAAATTATAGATTATAGAAAATTATTCGGTCAACCAAGAGTAATATAAAGATATATTTTCGCCGTCACCCCTAAATTTCTAATACAATACACTAAACACTAAACAATCCAGCAATATGAACTTCTCTGAAAAGGGGACTTTCCAAGAAATCCCTGCTTCTTGAAGTTTAATTTATACTAAATGCAACTTGTAAAAGTTAAATTTATATTAAATGTAATATGCATTTATATAATTTAGTGTATCGTGCGTATAATATTTTGAAATATATAATTATAAATATTACGCAGCCGTTATTAGTTTTTGTTGTCTTTAAAGAAAAGTTTTAGTATGTAACAGAATTAGTATTTCAGTATTAGTCAGTAATAATATTAATCTTTTAATAACATGGTCTGACTGCGATGCATGAGTCATTGTTTGATTTATCGTTCTAACTTTCCAGAAGAACAAAGTCAGCCTAAAATGAATAAGAGATACGTACACATTGTTGTGACCATCCACAGTATGAGTATTTCAGCTACAAGTAAGAAAACAGCTGAGAATCAGTTGAACACGCTCCTTGAGTACCTGTTCAAGTACACCAGAGTACGCATACAAAATTACTATATTTTCAATTCTCACCATAAAAATCCACTAAACTCTAGTAACTCCTGAACAAATAAACAAGAACAGGGGTCCTTACAATATAAGGGAAGAAGCTTTCTCTTTTCTCGGTGGTAATTCGTGCCAAAAAAATGTTCATTCTTAATGTAAATTCTGCATCTTACCAATGATTTTTTACGTCGTAAATACAATATTTGAACAATTTATTTAATGTTTGAATGTTAATGACATAATTTGACGCTTATGCCCTTCCCAGTTCATAAGATGAAATTCCTCTTTTATACGTCCATCTTTCATGAAGCAGCTCCTGCGAGACGTAGGTAATTCTATAAATAAGGTTGGTTCTCCTCAATGTTAGGCAATCCATTTATGTCTGATATCTGGGTAGGGGAAGGGGAGAGTGATTTTTATACACGAAGCGTTAATGAAGTAATTTGGTTAATTTTAATTATTATTAGTTTATGAAAAAATAAACTATTTAACATTAAAGATAAAAAATGATATACCCTAAGACTGCGTTCTGCAATCAATAAGCAAATATTACGGAGGATATTTTTTCATTTATTTAGAAAACTACTACTACATCTCCTAGAGATTTACCGAGGCTAGCTAATCGCTGTGTACAAGTAAATTCCTTCTCATTTTCCATTCCGGCATACAAGAGCATTTTACCGTTTTACAACACTTTGCTCTGTTTACGCAGCGAGCTAATGTTAAGTGAAGCTGGGGAAATGGAAGGGTATAGA
The DNA here is from genome assembly GCA_000696205.2 of Oncopeltus fasciatus. Taxonomy (NCBI): domain Eukaryota; kingdom Metazoa; phylum Arthropoda; class Insecta; order Hemiptera; family Lygaeidae; genus Oncopeltus; species Oncopeltus fasciatus. The sequence goes on from KZ807560.1 coordinate 386,136, forward strand.
TGAGCTTAGCAACTGTTGCATCAGCGCCAACTTTTCTGCTGGACCCCTAGACTTTGAGGTGAAATGTTTTCCTTATCTCCGTAATAATTACATTCACATTAACTTGCTTAAGGGGTGAGATTCGCCCTTAATGTAGTGTGACTTCATTTATCGGAGCACACAAATCTCAGACTTAACTGATGGAGGCTTCCTGGTCTACTAGTTTCAGTTGTACTTTTTGGTCTTTCACGAAGATAACTTTCAAGTTGATAAGTGCTGTGAAATTTCATTAAAATATTTATAGATTAATTCAGTGGGACATACAGGGAAAAAACCTAACAATATACACCTTGTTCGATGGCCATTAGACTTAAGAATAACAAATAATATTTTATATTTTTATAGTTTAAATAAGGTAATTATATATGCGAAAAAAAGTCTACTAACAATTATAGCAACGCATAATTTATATAGTTTTTATTCACTTATGTTCCAAATCCTTGTAATTTATTGTGGACGGTATCTCATTATAGTTATCTAGATACCAATGAATTATACTAACAGTTTATTATTTTTTTTATTTTTGTTGTTGTTAGTTTTTCCCTTTCCTATCTTACAGGAACTGAAAAAGCGAGTTGTTAAAAACCGATGGCTCAAGTGAGACTGATGATACATAATACTCTATCACTTGACCAATGGGAAACCCTCTTCGCTGTTCGTATTTCACGTCCCACACGAGTGTTCGTGACCATCGTCACCACGGACGAGAAAATCCACGACTTATTTTAAAAACTGACTTATTGATTTGTTTGAGAAAAAAAAAATTTTTGCTTGTGTTACTGAAGCAAACATTATTCCTGATAGTTTGTTGTGGTTCTTTATACTCAAATTATTAAAGTACTTCTAATTTTTTTAATAAAAATGCATTGTTATTTACTAATCATTGTTATTGTTGATTTATGGTTTATATATGTATATGTATGTATAATAATAAATATATATATATCTTATATTTTGCTATTGCTATTATAATTCATAAATTAATTCAATTTAATTTCGAAGAATTATATTAGCACGTTCTGAGTTGTAAAAAAATGAAGAAAAAAGTAAATAAGTAAAAAAGACAAAGGTAAATCTTATATCAAGTTAATAGCTCAAATGACATAAATTAATTTCAATAAAACATCAAACTATTAATATATGCTATATACGTTTTATTAGATTATTATTACCCATTAAGTGGAGGGGGCTAGTCTGATTTTGGTTGGAAACAGAATCATATTTTTGATGACCGTAAGTTTTTTAATTAAATACTAACTGATTTCCAATATAATTATATTGTTATTTTATGGATGACTGGCTAAAGCTCAACTTATTCTTAATCACTATTCTCAATGGCCACTAATATCCAATCATTAAATATTTACATTAGTATAACTTTCATTTCCATAATTAAAAATTTTATTTAATTTTGACCTCAATTCTCTTTAAATATAAAAGTAAATATTTACCACTGTAGTTGTAAGATGTAAAGTTATAACTATGTACCTTTTTACATGAGGGTATAAATAATAAANTTGTTTCCATTCTTCTTCATGGCTCGTGAAACAAGGTTTTATGGACGCTCTTCTCTTCACATTTTATGCCAGTTATCTGAGAGAAGTACTTTGTATATAATATTTTTTTTAATGTGTCGTTAAAAAAGTACTTCCGATCTGACCATAAAAATGCTGGAAATAAAAGTTTAATTTTGTGAGACTCTCATTTACAATGGACTTCATTTGAGGAAAGTCTTTCAAAATCTTCATTCTTTCACCTAATTTTATAAAATCAAATTTATTTATTTATTATATAGCTTAATAAAAATTATTTTAATTTGTAGATTTCGTTAAAATAATGTGTATGTGTGTGCATGAATGTGATTTGTACACGGCTTTAAACGGCTTGGCCGATTTTGATGAAATTTTCAGGAAATCCTGAGAATAATCAGGCGGGTCTGCGGGCGGAGGGGCGTTAGGATGAAGTAATAAATAAATTTAATTTCCAAATTGCTTTAAATGCATGTGTTTCTTTTTTAATTGAGCCCATATCTACACCAAATATAAATTATTCTGTGAAAAAACTTTATGATAGGTATTCCATGAATTTTTATTTGAAGGCCGTAAATTTCGTTAAAAGCTATATTTAAATCGTGTGATAATACAACACTAATGTTTGCTTAGGGCCAGCAACGCCCTAAAAAAACAATTTTTCGGCAAAAAGAAGTTTTACGAGCCCGCTAGTTACTTATAAAAATAAATTACATCCCTCCCTCATTAATGGCCCAGTTGACTGGGCCTTGTTTAGAACTCTCATAGAAGAGTCACTTGACCTCGGAGTTTCTCTGAGAAACTCAGATGATCTAGATGACGCTGTACATTCCTGTAGCAAAATCGTACAGCAATGCATGTATATGGGGCTAATCTCAAACCAAAATTTACCTAATACTCTTCTGAGTCCCAAAAACCACTCCCAGATCGCTTAAAAAGCTCATAATAGCGAAATGCCGCTCAAGGGCGTTGTTCCTAAAATATAGACACCCCTCAGACCGCAATGACTTTAATCATGTTTCCAAACTCGTAAAACAAAAATTAGATGTTTTACGAAATGAGGCCTTTAATGCCTACCTGTCTACCCTCTCAGCAGGAGACAAATCCCTTTGGATTGCTACTCGCAGAATCCTTAAGAGCCATGAAGATTCCACCCCCTTACGCCGAGGAGATGGTTCGTGGGCTTCTTCTGTCAAAGACAAGTCCGAAATGTTTGCACAGCACCTCAAACAAAAATTTACTTCTCATTCAGATCCCACAGACCAGTCCAATGCCGCGGAGACTGAGGAGTCCCTGGACATACCATTACCTATGTCCTTGCCAATCAAGGCAGTAACACCTTCCGAGGTCAAGTACATAATCTCTCATCTGCCTAAGCGCAAATCACCCGGATATGATTTAATCACCGGCAAAAATCTTCCCAAGAAGGCAATTGTATTCTTGACCTACATTTATAATTGCATATTAAGAACTACCCACTTCCCTCTCCTCTGGAAATATTCTGATATAATACTATTTCCCAACCTTGAAAATCACTACCTCATTCTATCGTCCTGTAAGTCTCCTTCCTAACTGCTAAATACTGCTAAAACGAATGAGGCTTTCCATTGTACCTTTCAATATTTTCCCAAATCATCAGTTCGGCTCACGACTTACAAGAGGAGAATGTTCTAAAATTAAAAGACAAGAACTCAATCGGCGATATGGACTTCTATACAGTCTCATGAATAAGAACTCCAATCTTACGATAGAAAACAAATTGACGCTCTACAAAACCTTATTTCGACCAATCTGGATTTACGGAGTAGAAATCTGGGGTGTTGCCAAGCCTTCCAACATCCAATGAATCCAGTCCTTTCAATCCAAAACCCTGAGAATAATTGCAAAAATGCTCCCTATTACGTATCCAATTCATCCCTTCACTAAGATCTTAACAACCCTTTTGTTCAAGACCTCATTTCTTTCTATTCCGTAAACATCCACCTCCTAATCCACTAGAACAGACCTTGTCTTCCAACTCCAACCCCTACAACCCTCCCCGTTGACTCAAACGAGGATGGCCCCGTGACCTCCTGGGGACATAGACTGTAATTAATTTGAAAGTGGAGTCATTGGTCACCTTCTCTCCTCATGTGATTGACATTGAATGTCATTTTTACTTCATTGTAATAAAATTACAAAATATTTTTATTTTACAAAATGTAATAAATAAATAAAAGTTTTGTACTTAAATTAGTTATAAATAACTTTCAGTTTCATGCCCAATAATTAATTGTGCTCTGCTCTAAATTTTTATTTCTTAATTACATTTGCTTTAATCACGTGTGACTTTACACCTTCCAGTTTTCTGCTACTTTTGAGAGTGGATCACGCAAGGGAAGGAAATCCATATCTATCTTACCTAGATAGATAAATATGAGTTTGTTTAGGCGATCAACGTCTTGGTTATTACGCATACAGTGCCAAGAATACAGTTGTCTATAGTTACATCCAGCTTTCCCACGGATACTGCTACTTTGGAAGGAAATCCATATCTATCTTACCTAGATAGATAAATATGAGTTTGTTTAGGCGATCAACGTCTTGGTTATTACGCATACAGTACCAAGAATACAGTTGTCTATAGTTACATCCAGCTTTCCCACGGATACTGCTACTTTGGAAGGAAATCCATATCTATCTTACCTAGATAGATAAATATGAGTTTGTTTAGGCGATCAACGTCTTGGTTATTACGCATACAGTACCAAGATTACAGTCGTCTATAGTTACATCCAGCTTTCCCACGGATACTGCTGACTGCCTACATCTGCACTTTTCTACTGTATAACCCAGCATATTCTGTAAAATTGTCTTTCGCTCACTAATGTTCTGCCAGTCATTATGCCCGTGTAGTTATTTGTAATAAAGTTACTTTTAAAAAAACCAAATTAGTGTTCATTATGTTTACTTGGCGCCTCCGAACAGGGACCCGCAGAAGATCTTCTAGTACGTCCATATTATAAATTTGTTAAATTATCGTTATCAATTTCCCTATGCGGAACACTAATATTTTAGGCTTTTTAAAAACTTGCCTCAACTTTTGACTACAGGCAGAAGAGAACTTTAACATCACCATCAAGCTCATCGTCAACCTGCGAAGACCCGGAGGAACCACAAGATCAATTTCTTAATAGTACACTCTGTATATCTAATACCAAAATATTTTTTAAGCCTTCATCTCTTAATACTGAATCCTTTATCATGTCCACCAAAACTAAGCCATTCCCCATAATATCCTCAATTATATTCCTAAACATGATAGAACCAGTTATAAACTTCTCCAATTCATAGCAACTTGTGAGGAGTTATTACAAAATTATTGCACTACCGATATTACAGAACATCAATTTAACCACTAGTTAGTTTTTAAGGCAGCTATGAGCTATTTGGAAGGTCCGGTAGAAGCCGTGGCTCATAATAGTAAGTGTAAAAATGTGAATGAACTCAAGGAAGCCCTGAGAAAAAACTTTGCTGACAACCGCACTGTACCCGACCTTATCGCAGAGCTCGCAACTCTGAGGTCATTTCCTAGGGAACAACCGGTAGAATTCCTGAACCGCTTAGACGAGAAACGGACTACAGTTATTACTAGATATATGTTAGACAATTTAGAAGGATCACTTTTAAACAGTTAAATTTTACAATTAGACGACACACGAGTTAGAACATTTATTCATGGTATTCACCCAACGTTAGGTGCACACTTACAAGTACTACAAATACAGGACTTAAATGATATACGCAATAAATTGATAAATGATTGCAGGATAATACTTATCCAATTGAAATACAAAAGCACAATTGAAATTATTAATAAACAGAACGCGATAAACATGAAACTTCCAAACCATACGCAATTTTCATATAATAAACAACATCCAAACATTCATCAACAAATTTTACCTTACTCTAATTATTTTAATCGACCAGCAAATTTTACGTACTATTAAATATTTGGCCTACTATGTAACAACTATTCAACAACAAACTTTTTAACAACAATAATTTCAACAACCCCATTTCCAGACAAAAAATTTCCAAAATCCTAATTCCCAAATCACTGTTTCGATGAAGACGGTACATTATCGTATGGAATTCTCGGAATCATTCACCATATGAAATGAATTACGTTGACCCACAAAAAAATAAAAATTGAAATTGCAAGAACAAATAATTGCTTTAACACAATCAGTATCTAAATTAACAGATTATGCTTTTAAAATCAGGTCACAATCCCCATGCCCCACCGAACCTAAATATTTAGAGTTAAGTACTATTGAAATATGTCTCCCATATTTTATAGATTCAAAAATCGTAAGTGGCTCGTTGATACAGGATCTTTAAAAAAAATATATTAACCCAGATTTTGTTCCAACTTCGTGCACTCGTTTTAAGGAGATATTTGTGAGAACTAGAATTATTGGTGATTCAGAAGGTTCTGAATATATACTGCTTCCATCTCATGAAGCTTTTCCTAAAGCAAATTATATTAAGATTTATATTTTTAAATTCTCCAGAAGTTTTGATATTTTGTTAGGACATGAAACTATGAGATCAGTAGATGCAAATATTAATTTTAGACTAGTAGACTAGAATAGATATAATGATGGTATAAAAAAATGTATTATTTGATATTGAAAATAATGAAGAAAATGAAAATATAATAAAATTAATGAAGTAAATTATAAGAATTATAAAATAACTATAAAACCTGGTTTTAACATTATCTCTGTCCCAGTGAAAAATAAATCAGAGGGAACAGACATGATGAAACCAAAAAATATAGATAATAAAGCTGACGAAGGGTTTGTTAAAGTAGAAAAAAAAAAAAAAAAAAAAACTCGCTTCGCATATTCTAATGAGTTCATGACCATTTGTCCCCAACCGATGGATATAGATGAAGTTGAGTCAATTTATAGATCAAGTCCGGTAACCAATCGTCCTTTGGAACTTGATGAAATTGTTAAATAAATTCCTAAACTATTTGAAGAAGAAGAAACAATAATAAAATTAATTAAACAAAAACGAACTAAACAACTAAATGTAGGTAGGGAAACTGAACCCTCTTTACCAGACGAACGGTATTTTTAAACGACATTTCTCAATTAAAACAAACCAAAATAAACTTTAAAACTAAATACAATAAAGATCACATATAGTCGAGGGAAAATTTTAAAAATATATAAAATTTCACCCTAACAGAATGAAACGTCCCAAAAAAAAACACTAAAATTCATCTATCATGCATCATGTTTACATCATAACTCTATAGTTAATCCCAGCACCAGTGATGCCATACCAACTGACAGACCTTAGTAAATCAGCAGGTATAACACCTATTAGAATTCAAGACTCACGTTATTTCAGACTATTATACCTATATTCACAATTTAAATTGAGACACCTTACACACTGCACTAAATTCAATACATTAATCAATTACTTTTATGCCATACGAACATAGGATATCAAGTAGACTTAATGAAATAAACTCTCTTTTACGATAAACAAAATTAAAATTTTAACATTTATATTTAAACAATCGCAGAGCTAAAAGACGACTCATTAACGGTTTAGGATCTGCTATTTCATGGCTAACAGGAAATATGGACGCTATTGATAAAGCAAAATACGATGACGTACTTACAAAGATACATTCTGATGAACATATGCTCGAACACAACATAGCTAAACAATTATCCATTAACAAACGACTGGTTGACGAATTCAACAAAGGTGTTCAAATTATACAAGATATAATTAAACAATGCTGAAATACAGAATTACTTACAAAACATAGCTAATATTACAAGCACAACCGAATTACATAACTAATACACCTTTTTGTTTGAAAACCTCATCTTGTTGTATAATAACATTAATGTGATATTGATCCAAGTTTAGAATTTTGTAAACTAAATATCATTCATTATAGCATTGTGTCTCTCCCAGACATATCATAAAATTTATATTAACTCTTTCTGAAGTACTATGGCAATTGGGCAAGGTACATTGTTTCTTAACATAAAAATCATGTATGATATTTTATACAGATCTCTCTTTCCTCTCCTTCCTATGAAACTATTTTCCTTTTATCATACCCTGTATTAAGAGATAACAAATCTGTTACAGCAGATGTCTACCCATCTTTGGTATTAAGATATAACGAGTTACTAAAAGGTGAACGTGAACTCATATATAATAATTATTATTATAAACATTTTTCTAAAATATCGAACATGTGTAGTAATAATTTAATAGATGATAAAGAATTAGATGGTTGTAATCCATTAGTTATAAGCACCCCAGCTCCCATTGTAAAATATATTCCTTAAATTAATACGTATCTTGTATTAAATAGAAATAAATTAGATATTGTATCAGGTAATCATACACTAACTGCCCATCCTAAAGAAACAGTTTTGTTGACTCTAAAAGACAATGAATCTAAAGGGTTATTATGACTACCAATGAATATTGAACTATCATACCTTCTATTATCCGTCTTCATTGGTTTCTCAAGTTGAATCCGTCTTCATTCCTCAAGTTGAATACAGACAGTGACAGTGAACACATGTATTCGGCCACGAGGATGGACAATGTCCGAAAGCGCTCGCCAACAGAAGATGGTTTGCAGAAACCAATGAAGACGGATAATAGAAGGTATGATAGACAATGAATCATTATTTAATGATTCTAATTATTATACATTCTTTGAAAGTACAATATGTTTACCCTCACAATTTTCTAAAATTAAATTACATATTTACTTTTCTTTTTCTTCTTCTTTAGACATTGTAAATGACTGGGAAGTTTATTATACTATTATTATTTATTCCTTTTCTACTTAAACAAAGAATATTTTAAGAAAATTTTCAGCTATATATTCAAGCAGAATTCTTCGGCAACAGAGACTTTGCCTCCTGAGGTACAACCTTACCCCGAACTTCCTCTTGCTTCGCCGAGGACTGTTTCAGCTTGAGGTGGGAGGAGTTACATCCAGCTTTCCCACGCATACCTACATCTGCACTTTTCTACTGTGTATACTCAGCTTATTCGGTAACATTGTCTTTCGCTCTCTCATCTTCTGCCTGTCATTATTTGTAATGTGTAGCTATTTGTAATAAAGTTACTGTTTAAAAAGCCGAATTTGTGTTCATTATATTTAACTTATGACACTCAAAGACCATTTTCATTAACCTTCCATTTCAAAATATATATATATAATTGAGCCCATA
>KZ807561.1:11793-23511 GCA_000696205.2 Oncopeltus fasciatus
AGCAAAAACTGGAAACCAGCGCTAATTGACAAGAGGATCCAACCAATCAGTGACCAGCTACCTGACTACTCCAGAGACCAGCCACCAGAACACAGTATCAACCAATGGGAAGGCAGACTTCGCCCAAGGACAAGACCGCGCCGGGATTATACACCACCTGGTGTATAAAACATGGTAAATATATACCATCTGGATTTTTAAAAATCTCTCTTTACAACTCTCATTCTCTTTTCAGCCCTGAAGAAGCCATCACATGATGTGCGAAAGCTCGGCAAAAAAGAACAATTTGACTCGGTCCAACCCGGAAGATGAAATGGTAAATACATCTGACGACCGACGAAGCCTACGTGAACAAAAGATGATAAGTTGTTACTTTTAATGTTTCAGCTCTTCTGCTGTAGACTATAGACTCCAATTAACCCGATTTTTGCTTGATTGCACATTACATTGTAAACTTCAACAAAAGATCACAAAATTTTTTTCAAGGTTTTTAACACACTCATAGGAAGCACAAAACTAAATTAAATACTATTCAGTTCTCACAGCTATTTGAGTTCCAATTTTTTACTATAAAATTCATCCATTTTTATGATTTGTTTATTATCGTCTTTAATACACAAGTTGTTAATATTCAGTTAAATTATTTCACACATCATAATATTAATTATTAGTAATATTATTAATATATTCAAATGATTCATTTGATTTTTAAAGAGATGTGATCAAGATTCTGCAATCCATACTTCTGCCAGTTTCACAGTATCTCTGTCCCTCTCCGAATTAAGAACTGATGTGTTTTTCAGAAACATTTCTTTTAAATCATAAAAAGTGTGCGACTTGTCACTTTCGACACTGTAAAAGCTAGAATATTTAATAAATTATGGAAATTTTAATTTTAGAAGCCCACTAGAAAAAGAAAATCTTACAAAAATCTGATTGAATAAATTACTTATTACCTATAACTTAATACATAAAATAGCCAAATTTGAATTACTGATTAAATTGAGAGGTTTTATATCATATGAAGAATTTGATTTATATTAAGAGTATTCCTCTCTATATCGTCTATCCTCTGTGGTAGAGTGATGTCATACCTAGTGGCAAAATCCCAAACTGTGAAATAATCTTTTTGGCAGATTTCTCAAATTTTCAATTACGACAAATTATTATAAATTCTTACTTTCATGAAATTAAAAATGATGAGACAGGTTTTTGTGATTTTTGGATTTATTTAAAAAAAAAAAAAAACTTTATAAAAAAAAAATACTTTGAATTCCTTAGAATATTTTTTTTATGGTTCAAATATGAAAATGAGAGATAATATATTTTAATTCATATACCTTACCTATATTTAATTTCATAAATATTGGATTCAAAAGATATTAATGAATAAATTCACTATTATTGGGTAAGGATTTATTTTATAATGAATTCTTAGATTGAATGATATTTAATTTAAAGTGGATATAATTTTTGTCTGCTTTATTTTTCAGGTGCTCAAGTTCAAGAACTTCCTGTTTCACCTATTAAATTATCGTCGGAGTTAGAGTCACTACATTTGTAAGTTATAGCTCACTTTTTATTTAAATTTATCTGCCTTGGTAAAGCGGAGTTGAAAGATGGTTATGAACTTAATTGACACTACTGGAAGAAGAGTATTTTGTTGGTGCTCAGTCTTCTTGTTTGTTATTTACTAAAAAATAATAACAATATTATTTTCTAATTTAAGTCCTCATTAGATTATCCTTAGATGTTTGCGAATTTCATTCGACCACTATTTACTCCCATTGTATAATGCAAGATGATCGATCCCATTGATTTCTGCAAGCCCTGATTAAGGATTACAATATATGCTGAAATTTTGTTTTTTCAAAAATGAAGATAGTTTTATTTTATTTAAGCCCCAACAAAATAACTCTTTGATTATTAAATTGTACCCTATATAATTACTATAGACCTTCTTTACACTGATTTTAATGGTTCAATAGTTCTCAATGGTTTTTACAACTCATCCATGTAACTAGTATTAAAGGGTAATTTATCTTTAATCAACTGTACTATATATGTGTAGTTAATTTAAGATGAATTATTATGTAGGAAAACAATTTTAGCTACAGGTCTAGTAAACTTTAAAATATTTCCTTCTATCAATTTATTTAGCAATTGGTCTTCTAGTTTAATACCCTTTTTTGCATTTCTCAATTGCTTTACCAGCCTGAGGAGAACCTAAAAGGGCGTAAAAGGCAGGCAATGGCTAAATATATTTGTTGGATGTGGTAGGGTTAGTACTTTCTCAAACTTCTATGCTGTAGTCCAAGTTAAAAGACTTCCATATAGTTGTTTGTTTGGGAGGGATAATTTGGAACATTTGTCTAGGAGTTTCAAAAAAGTCTGGCATTTATCAGTGAGTTGACCAAGGTAAGTATTTTGTGTTTTCTGAGGAAAGAGTGGGAAGGCAGTAAAAGGACAGGAAGAATGGTGAGGGGTAATGTGACTTGGCTTGATTTTTCTAGATGCACTTTGAATCTCCACTTAATTATCCAAGTTTTATGAGTTGATGGTGTTCTTAAAGGGATTTGCTAGGAAGAAATTTGAATTTGTGGAAAAAATAATTTATAGCATAAGTTAATAGAAGATGGAGATTGTGGGAAGTGTAGGGTTATCTAAAGTAAAAATTCTGAAGAGGATATGACTTAAGATTCCTCGTAATCCACAAGCAAGTTGAGGAAAGAATGTGAAATTGGTAGATATATAGGTTACAGTGAAAGAGTATTAGGAGATATAAGAAAGGATGATGAAATAAATTGAGGGAAGTATACCTTTGGATTTGGATAGTAAGCTCTGATGCCCTGCTCTTTCAAAGGTCTGAAGGATATGGAGGAAGATAACAGAGCAAAACTTTTTTCCCCCTTACAAAGACAGAGGAGATGGTATCTAAAACTCAAGAGCACTAATGAATAGTGAAATATGATGAGTGTAAGCCAAATTGATGAGGAGTTATGATGGGTTGTAAGAAGGGATAGTTACGAGTTGGGATGAGCCTTTTAGGATTTTTTCAATATGGTCATGAAAGTAATGGGGCAATAGAATGAAGGAGAGTGAAAAGGTTGCCTTCTTGGGGGTCATTTTGTCAGAAGAATTTTGAACTAGGCAGCTATGGAATTATATTTATGCATAGTTAAGGAAACATATTTCTTTTGGGTAGGTATTTTAGTTTATAAGTTATGAGATCAAATCTTAGAGACTTAAGGGAGTGGAGCTTATTGGTTTCAACGAATATTGTTTGGGATGGAAGGCTGGGAGTGAAAAGGACATTTGGAGAAAAATATCCGGCTGCTGGATAACATCTGAACAGTTATCAGGATCTGTAATATCTTCATGTTTTTGGAAGACTGAAGAAAGTCATTTGACAAAGCATGTTTTTGTAAGACAGAAGAAAGTCATTTGACAAAGCATGTTTTTGTAAGACAGAAGAAAGTCATTTGACAAAGGTGGTGTCTATTTCTCCATCTTTGTTCTCCCACAATCCAGTTTCACGAAAAAGAACAGATAGAATTCATTGTGTGGCTAACTAGTGATCTGACAGTACAGCTTGGTAGTGTATTCAGCAAATTTATTGTCATTGCTCAAGTTTGTTTTGAAGTTACCTTGTTTGTTGTTTAGCCTTTTTTTATAAAATGAGTATTAATAATGTTGCCAGATTCTCTTGGCTTGGTTCTTTCAAGAGGAGAGGTGAAAAAGGTTGGTTAGAAGGGTAGGAATAAGGTGCATTTAAGCAATAATGAAATAGTCTGTCATATATGGGAGTTATGAATGATTGGCAGGTCAGTAGGTCAGCTAGGATAGGAAGGTGGAGAGGACTTGAAAGTGATCGGATTCGAGGACCTCTCCATTCCTCTGATTTTAGCTTAATAACAAACTCAACTTTTTTTTTTAATTGTAATGCGGTCATGCGAAATTTTATCAATAGACTACTTAGCGCAGCTTTTAGGCCATGAAAATAAAACGCAGGTAAATCCCTACTCTTAATTGTTCAATTTTTCTGTAACTCCTAAAACATTTATTTTATAGATAAACTATTTTGTGGTGAGGTTCATTATTCCAAACTAAATATTATGCTCTGTAGGTAGGTAAAACTTACTGTTACTTACATTTGATACTTACTTAGATAATCCCTCACTGCTATTCCTCTGATTTAACTGTTTAAACATTCAATTTACCTTTATAAGATACATGCCAAATTTCATTTAGAAAAACTGAAAACTATGGCCAGTAGAGCAATGACTCACTCACATACTCTTGTGCTCAAATGTGTGAAAAGGTGTTATTTATGTATGCACAAACAAACACTATCAAATAACTGTTTCTAAAATATCAGGAGCATTGGATTTGGTTGTATTAATTATTTTCTCTTTAATTAATTTTTTAAAGGTGGTATTTTGTGAAGCACAATAATAGCTGGAATAATTTATATATATATTCATTAATTTTTCTGTTTCATTATTGATTGTTTATTTCTTTTGTATTGCTGCTAGGAATATTAATGGGAATAACATGGAAAAAAATAATTCAACAAGATGTAAACCAAAATGGTAAGGAAATGATAATTATATAGGATTCTGTGTTTATTGATTATTCTGTTTTTTGTTCGCTTTACGTGTAGTTATTTCCTAACAATGAAAAACTCATATGTCTTGGTTTAACAAAAGCGTATTAATTCTCAACCTGTGGGCAGATACCATTTGGTAAACCATAATAAAAAAAAAGGGGGGATCAAATTCTAAGTCAGTACTGCATAGTAAGAAAGTCAATTCAAAAATGCTTTTCTAGTATCATAATTGAATTTAAAAAAAAATAACATTAATAAATAACGTTACTAAAATATAATTTTAATAAGGTCAGATTCAGTGTATAAAGAGAATACAATAGAACGAAATTGCAAAACATCAATTACAGGTTTTATAGATAGCCATACCATGAAATAGTATATTTATACTATTGATGAAATTTGAGGGGAGTTCATAACAAAAAATTAGTTATTACATCAAACTTAATAAAGTTCCTGCTTTGAGAAAAGGTTTTTTGAAGTCATAAATCATATTTTTTATATATTTATCCAAATAAATGATATATTTATAGAGGTACATGGTGTCTGGTGGTTAATGGTCACAGTAAGCATGATCAACTGGAGCAGCATGGCACAGGTAAGCATCAAATGATGGATAGAAAAAAAGTTACCCAGCTTTACCGAGTTCTTTAGAGCCCAAAAGATGAATTCTGTTTGCCCCAAACCACCTGAAAAGTTTAAATGGAACCCTGATAAATTAAATAATTTCTAAATAAATTAAAGTTAAGTTAATTAAATGAGCTTGCGAGCCACAAAATGTAAAAGTTATCTAAAATGAAAAAAATAATTCAAAGACGAGGTAGCACAAGGCTGTCAAGAAAATCAGAAAATTTACTTTAAAATGACAGAATCGAGAAACCTGTGCTCTGAGACCTACCTCAATAGGTAAAAATTTTTCGTAAATTTTTCTGGAAACAACTATATAGTCAGTGCAAAAAAGAAAAAAAATACTTTGATGATAATGATAAATTGTATTCATAGGATGAAGTTTTTGGTGAAATTAGTAATTTAGCTCTCTTACTGTTGATATATTTATTAATTATTTTGTAAATTTATTGGGGTTTAATATTTATTTATGTTTCAAATTTATAAAATTTTGAAGAAGATATATTGACATATTGTTGCTGCATTTTTCCAGGTATGGCCTCAATTATTCTTTAATTATCTTAATAGAATATTGAATTTCTTAAAGTTATTCTTAGAAATAAGATAAGATAATAGATTAAATTCTTAAAAGCAGGAGATTCAGGTTCGTCTCCTGGCTGGGACAGTTAGATTTTTTATTCTGTTTCCTTGCACTAAAAATTATTATGAATTTGATTACTATTAGATTAGCTATGCTTTGACAGGAACATTTGACTCAGTTGATTGGATCATGGACTCTGAAGTGAGATTTTGGGAAGAAAAAAAAAACAACATTTTTGATGAAATTAAAAATTTTATATTAGATGATATATATATATATATATATATACATACATACACACACACACACACACACAAACACACACACACACACCACACACACACACATATATATATTACATTTTTTTCATTTAGTTTAGCATACTGCTTTTAATAATATAAGTATTTCTAAAGGTGATATCAGTGATCTTGGAAGTAATCAAATTTTTTATATTATTGATTAGAAGAAAAAAATACTCTTATTTATGGATGAAAAAACCCTAAAAACTTCACTTTCTCAGGTGTACTAATAAAAACTAATATTTTTTTCTTCATTATGTATTCTTATTTCGTTGTATAATCTCATCTAGTTATACATTTCCAATCAGATTTATTTTTTCTTATTATACTGAGTGGCACAGTGGTCTGTTAAGGTGCTGGACTCCTGAGACAAAGGTCCTAGGCTCAATGCTCAGTGTGCAGAGTTTTTTCTCTCTTTCTGTGCTTCTGTTTGTAATGACCCAGCGGATTCTTGGTGTGCTCCTTGGGAATACCCAGCCCTAATTGAAAACTATTTTTCATTGAATGGAAAAAAAGTAGGCGACCAGAATAGTGTGTTGACCACCTTCTCTAATGTGCCATGGGTCGAGAATAAATACATCCTTATCATGCATTTCCCCCCTGAAGTACTCTACAAGGGGCCTATTAGGCCTGTTGGAGAACTTTTTTCCTTTAATATATATATATTAACTTTGTATTTTCTTTCTAGGGAAAGCAATAAAAAATGTATCAAAGTTAAAGAAAAGAATGATAATATGTTCGTCCGTCCTAGTGTTCGGCCAATAATTGAGCAACAGAATAAAACATTTTCAGTAAATTCAAGTAAGCCAACATATAGTCAACACGATGACCGATGTGATGACTCCTCCGAGAAACCAAATTTTGAAAAGCCCCTTAGGTTTAAGGTTCAAGAAAGTAGTCGAAGGAACACTCAAGAAAATCGAAAGCCTACTAGTGAATCCTGGGCTGATACTAGCATTCATGATCTTAATACCAGCTATGGAAGTAATTCCTCTCGAACATCAAGTAAGGAGAGTTTTTCGAAAGCGAGTGGATTTGGAAGAAGCACACCCAATGATGAAAATGACCACAGGCGTACCAAGTTTAGATCAGATGCTACAAGTGATAGTTGGAAATCTGAAAAACCAAAATTTGGTGATAGGTCTAAATTTTCTAATAGAGGACCTAAAGCTGGTGATGAGAGCTTGAATGATACAGGCACTGAAAAATGCTCAAAAGATGAAAGACAAAAAAGAAATGATTCTTTCGGGAAATATAGTGACAGAAAAACAAGTGATGGTGAAAGTGATAAATGGTTTGGGGGGCCCCAACGCAATTATATGAGTGAAAGAAAGGTAGATGAGAATGAGAAGCGATTTGGTGGGAGACGCAATGATGGAGAAAGTGCTGCAAAGTTTGGAAAGAGACTTGATGGAGAAAGTGGACGAAGGTTAAGAAGAAGAGAAGATGGAGAAACTACTGTGAGATTTGGAAGGCGAGAAGAGGGTGAGAGTGGTGTGAGGCTTATAGGCGGAAAACGAGACAATGATGAACGAGGGGGCCGATTTGATAGTCATAGAATTGACCATGAAAGTAAAGGTGGCCGTTTTGGCCATAGTGTTGAAATTAACAAAGCTGGAGACCGTTTTGGAAATCATAGACGAGATGATGCTGGAAAAAAGTTTGGCAGATTCCAGGAGAATGAAACTCATGGAGTACGAAGGGATGGAGGAAAATTTGGAAAAGAAAACACCAAAAAAAAGTAAGTGGTTATGAAATATAATGGTTCTTATCATTGATTTCTTAATAACAAACATTTAAAGTAATTTATTTTTCCTTTTTTTTTTTAATCAATACATTTTTCAATGCTCTAAAAATAACATTAATTGGCTGCTGGGTAGAATGACAACCTGAGTAAGTTTGCTTAGTGTACCTGTCATTTCAACTCATCTCACCCTCAAAAAAACAAACAATGCCAACAATTTCATTAATTGATCACTCTCAATCTCTGACAAGATATTCCTCAACAAAAATATTAAATTCATGACAGACATCCTTCTCTCTAATGACTTCCCTATACACACCATTAAAAAAAAAACTTGTTAACGAATTCTGCATTTCCACTTCCCAAACCAAGCTCCTCTCCCAAAACAATGACCTAACTTTCTGTTCTCTCTCTTATATTCCCAAACTTTCTGAAAAAATTAAGAAACTAATCCTTTCCCTAACCTTAAGCTTGCTTTTTTTTTTACTAATAACAAACTTAAATCTATTTACACTCATCTCAAAGACCCTATCAAATCTAGAAGAATTAATGTTGTCTATAAAATTCCTTGTTCCATTCATAATTGCTATGGTTCATACATTGCACATAACCAAAAACCCTATTTCCCCTAGATTAAAAATCACAAAAGATCAATAGAAAACACATAAAAACTGCCCTCACAAAACATGCCATTCATGAAGGACACACATTTGACTTTGATAACATTACCATACTTTCCACTGAAACCTATGAACACAAACACCTATTATCTGAAACCGTTCACATTAACTTACAACACAATCTAGTTAACGACAGAACTGACATAAAACAAATTTCTTCAACTTATTCAAACATTTTCAACATTCTGGAAAACCATTGGCCCTCCTCCTAAATAAAGTGAAAGAAGTGAAAGTAATCAGGACCTGCTGATCTGATAAATGTAGTCCCTCTTTATCTGCTTATTACCTAAAAGCCTTTCCTGCAGCTATAAGATGTTCTCCTTTATTTGTAAAAATGTAAACACTCCACTATTTACAAAATCAAAATAGAAAAAACGGTATTTGAAAAACATAGCAAAAAATTATAATTCAAAATTCAGTATTTCAAACTTGTTTTTATAACTGTTGGGAGAGTTCATTAATGGCTGAAATCCGGTGTGGGGAAGGGGTGCTTTTGAGAGAAACCAAGTTGAAAAATTATTAATGTCTTTGTTATTGTTTGTATTACTAAAATTATTACAGAAAATATTCCACTCAGAACACAAATATTAGGTGTCAAATACATATATTTAACTTCTATAATCTACACAATCTTTAGAAAAATGCATGTTAAGGAAATATTAATAATGCATCTACCTTAATCTCCTCCCAAACAGTCTTGAGCCAGCTTTAGCAATCTTACTCTAAACTCTTATTGCCTTCTTCAGCCTTTAAGATTAAGTTACTCACTTTCTATGTCTTGTATCCATTAAGCCTTAGAAGCAAATTTCTTGGAAAATCTACACTAGTTTAGACTGTTCCTTTTAGTACATAATTTTATTGTACTTCTTCTACTTGTCTTCAAGACATTAAGTTATTGAAGATATTACTTTTAAATAATTCATTAATTTCTTTACTAATCCTATATTTTTGAAGCTAATTAATAAGAAATGTTCCAAATGTTAGGTATAGATTTGCCTCTATGCACACTGCACTTTTTGAAGTAAACCAGATTCTATATTTAACTTATTTTTGCCCAGCATTAATTTTTTTGTTTATAACCAAAAATGAGAGAAATGGATGGGGCTTTTAAAGAACTCTAAAAATGAGCTTAACATTTCTTTTCACTGTTCTATGTTGTTTTAATATAAAATTAGTCATTCACTTTTATTTATTTCCTTAATGGAATCAACATAAATAGGAAAGTCTACCTATTTTTTTACACAGATTCAGCTAGTATGCCTTTTAATTTTGAAATGAAGTTCCTTATGATCAAGTTAATTTGCTGTTTATCAACATTAAAAGGGTTTAAAAAAAAAATTACAATTCTATGAAATTTAAGTTTTCAAAGGACTGTAAATGTTTTAATCCTATTTAATATTCACCATTTCTTAATAATCCATTTAGAGCATTCTCTGAGCTTGTTAAATATTATCCAAGTTCATTAAAAGAGCCTCAGTTTAGTTATTTGTTTCAAAGAAGAAATATGACAGTGTCCTACAAAACTCTCTTCATTTTATGGTAGATATTGCTGGAAAAAAAAATTCATAATTAGTTAAATAATTAAATATGAATGGGAAGTTCAAATAGTTTTTGACTTTAGAGATTATTATGTCATAAACATTTGATCCAAGTGGCATGACCTCCCTCTTGCCTTCCCCAACAAAAATTCTCTTCTGATAATCTCAATGGTCAAAAACTCTCCATTTGAATGTTCTCAGATTTGTAAGCCTAAGAAAGTTTAAAGGATTTCATGGGTTCGAATTCCTACCTCATCCACCATATAGTCCAGATCTCACACCATTGCATTGCAACTTCTTTCAATCAATGGCACGGTTTTTTCAAAGGAAAAAATTTGAAAATTTTGTAAAATTTGAAATTTCAATCCAAGAGCTTTTGACTGCCATCCCAAGGAATTGTATCAGCGTAGGATCAAGCAATAGGATAGCAAATGTCTAATGATGGTAGATAAAAATGAAATGTAATTTTAGGGCTGTAAGTATTATTATTATTATTATTTTGTCTCTAAGATAATAATACAAATATTTGGTTTAAAAATGATCTTTCTTTTTTTTACACCTCTTTAATTTGAGGAATCAAAATATTTTTTTATGTAATGCTCTATCTACTTTTTTAAAAAAAAGGTAATAATATTAATTTATAATATCATTTTGGTTTTATTTCAGGTTTGAACATGGTCCTGATGGATGCTTTCATTCTGGTAATATTCTTTGGTTTTATATCTGTTATTTTATTGCAACTTTTTCTGGAAGCAAAATACGAATATTCAACTTAGAGCCGGTTGAATATTATGTTCTTTAAAGTGTAATTGTGTTGGAGGTTTAAATTCTACTTATTTTTCTTCTTGATTGGATATCAACCTCTATATATTGGATATAAGCTTTTGTGTGTATTAAAGGTTGCTGAGTTTAAATCTTCTGAAATAAGAAATCTAATCATAATACATCATAGAAAAGCCTAATTTTTGTTTTTCTTATTTTTATTATTCTGCTTAGCTATTATTTTTTCTTGATATTAATAATTGCATTATATGAAGGTGGAATGTATCTATGATGAATAATTTAAACAAAAATAACAAAAAAAAAAAAAAGAGTAATTTAGAAAATTACTATTAAAAAAAGTTTTTTTTTTTCCTAATTTATTCTAATTTTAAGTGGAAAACAATTATTTGTTACCAGTTTACCAAAATATATTTGATTGATTCAAAAGGAAAGTTTTTTTACTGTAGATATTATAATTAGATGATTTTAGTTGGGGTTCGGTCAAGGTAGATAAAAAAAAAAAAAAATAGAAATTTAAAAAAAATGTATTTTTTTAAAAGATTATCTGCCAACGTTTCAGCTTACATTGTAAGCCATCTTCAGGGCTGCCTATCATGAAGACGAGAAGATGATGTCCTGTCCCTAAGTTCACATTTCCATGACTGAAATGTGTGACATTTGAAATGTGAGAAATGTGAACTTAGGGACAGGACGTCATCTTCGTTGGCAGATAATCTTTTAAAAAAGTACACTTTTTTTAAATTTGTATTTTTTTTTTGGATCTACCTTGACCGAACCCCAACTAAAATCTTCTAATATATTTTATTGGTTTTGCTTCTTGTAAACAAAATTATATTATTATATATATTTATTTTGTAAACA
>KZ807561.1:41136-54475 GCA_000696205.2 Oncopeltus fasciatus
TATATATACACACACACACACACACACACACACACACACACACACATAAAATACTTGAATTTGCTAGTAATTAAAAGGAATTTATATCCCTTACACCTTTCTGATTACTGGCTATGATAGTTTTTATTAAAGAATAATTATATATACACACACACACACACACACACACACACACACACACACATAAAATACTTGAATTTGCTAGTAATTAAAAGGAATTTATATCCCTTACACCTTTCTGATTACTGGCTATGATAGTTTTTATTAAAGAATAATTAAATTAAGATTTTGATACATACATGAAATTTTCGTGCCTGTTTATCTGCTATTTCTTAATTGTTTTAGTTCAAGTTGAAATGCAAATCATTAAGATTTATTTTGATACATATATGAAAAGAAAATTTAGAAATTATAAACTTTCACAATTTCTTTTGTTTATTTTCCTTGTTACATTACTTTTTTTCCTTATAGCTAAAATTCTCTTTGTGGATTATGGAAACTCAGAGGTTGTTCACTCAAAGGACCTATATTTTATCCCAACTGAGATTCTCAATAAAGCTCCACTTGCTTTGTGCTGCCGGTTATCTGACATCAACCCAGTCAATGAGCAATGGCCAGATTCTTCTTTATTTGAGGTAAGCATTGGTTATTCCATTCAATAATAAGTTTTTTTTATGAATAGACAAATTAATTTATTATAGGTTTGGAATTCTAATAATTATATTATTCCACAAGGCCAGAAGCCAATTAAGTTTTAAATAAAAATTAGGAAACATGCATATTTTTTGTTTGTTTGAGCCAATTAGTTTCATAAAACTTTGGTCACTGGACCTCCTCTAACTTAGTTTAATGTAGGTTCAGTCCTAGGTCCTCTGAAAAATCCTTTAAGTCTGTATTGCAGACATTATTTAGTACTTTAGTGAAAATAGTCCAATAATTTTATACATAATTTTGAGTCATAGATTTTGGTAGGTAATGTTTTTACAATTATAAGTACCTAATAATATAGGCAGGAGTAAATTTGAAGAAAATAATTAAATTTTTTTTCAGATTAACTTTTCCCTTGACCTTTTCGATTCTGTTTTCTACGGCTAAAATATCAAATGTATAACTGACATCAGTAGAAATGATAGCTTTACGCAAAATAAAGTACACTGACTTTTAATCATATTTTATGATTCTCATTCCTCTTTCCATCACTCCAATCCCCCCCCCCCCCCCCCAAAGTATTTCCCATGTTCCATTCCTATATCTTTATTCTATCTGAAAAAATTAACTAAGCCCCTATTAGAACCTTCCCCAAACTGGGCATAGGCTTTTCAAAAAATAGCAAAGACAAAAATTTATATACAAAATTAAAATTCCTTGCACCACTCACAACTATTCCGCAGCATATATAGGACAATCCCCTCCAAATATGATATTAAAATAATAAAACTACCACAGCTCTTTCAAAACACTCTATTACAGACCGACATACGTTCAACTTACTCAAACTCACATATCTGGCTACTGAACTCGACCTGAAAAAGTTACTTTTAGGCAAGTCCATTCACATACTCTTAAAATACCCTATCATCAATAAATTAATTATCTAAAGACAAAGATTGTTTCTTCCACTTACAGTAATATTTAACATTCCAAAACAAAAATTACTACATGACCACTTCATAGTATTTTCTTATTTCACCACTTTCACTTTCCCATATTGACATTTACAGTAACCTTAGGCCAACTAATTTCTCAAAGACAAGCCATCTTTTCCTTTGTAAAACACTTGCTATCACCAGAATCATATTATTCCCATTAATTCCTTTCCTAAAATGTTTCATACGATAATTCTGTAATTATTTAGTTACTCTAAATAAAGAGTCTCTATCCGTTAATCACCACCATGGGAAGTCCTAAGTTTTTGCAGTGTCGTCAATCCGTATAGCAACAGATTCTGCTCATTCCTCAGAATGATAATAATGTGGGTTCTGTGGAAACCCATTTGATCAGCTTAAATCTGCCTTTGGAAAAGATAGTACGCAATTGGACTTAAAGTTCATTAGCTTCTTCTAAGATGTCTGCTTCAGTACTCAGCTTAAGTCTGTACATAACAGTATTGAGCTTCATTTCTTGCAGTTCTTCGCTTTGTGAGTTGCACCAAATGCCATGATGTGGGATTAAGTATGAGAGCATCTTTTTAGCAGGAGACATATGTCCTAAGTCTAGATATTTTATCATGAACTTCTTATGGTGTAGGAAGAAATAGGCCTTATCTTTTTGTGTTGTCCCGCATGTGGGTTTCATTAAATGACCTTTGCAGTAAGTATCCTCTGAATTTGTTTCATCATCCGGATTGGGTTCTTCGAATTTTCAAAATGCTTGAAGCTGCTTTTCTATATGCGAGTTGCTGCTTTCGATGAAAAATGAATGATGGGAAATTAAAGTAATCTCACTAACAGTGCCTGTTATTACAAGATCAAAGTAAGTTGGCTATAATGAAAGACCTTCAACATTGAAAGGAGTCTGTGCATCTGTGATTTTACAATGGAAAATATCACCTTCAATGAGAATGTCTATTAGTTAGGGTTCTGCGAACTGATGATCTGCCAATGACTGAGACATGAGTCGGTGCGCGATAAAGCTAGAAAATTTGAAATTAGGGAGCTCTGAGGTGATGTGATGAGCTCCCTTATTTCACTAAGGTGTTCACCTTGAATTTCTTGTCTCCCTCTTATGTGAGGAGAGTACATTGTGCAGCTTTCAACAGATTTTGGAGCAATAATGACCCTGCCAAACTTGACAAAACTACACGTGAATGATTAATTTTTACTCCCATTTTCTGCACAAGCAATAAAGTTACAAAAGTGTGTTAACTGCCGGAGTCAAGGAGTGCAGTTGGGGAATGAAAATCACCCCTTGACCCTCTGATCAGTGTGTGCACAATACCTAGTAGGACAGTACCCGAGGAACTGACTGATGAAGATGACGTTGATCCAAAGCCGGTGAATAATTTACCTTCTGCTTGTTGGTTAGTTGGTTCTTCCTTTCTTTCAACTGGATCTCTCCATTTGACTATCTCCAATTCCTTATGTAGTAATGTATGGTGCTTCTTTTTGGATGGGCAACAATGGTATTTGGATAGGATGTTTGATGTCCTTTAAGTATAAAGGTTCTAGTAAGCAGTTCATTCCAATGCTTATCACTCAACCTGCATTGCTCCAATGGAAGTTTTGTGAAAGCATCACAACTCAAGCAATGATGAAAACCACTACAATGTAAACATAGATTAAACTTCCCCAAGTAAGTGTTGGGATTAGACTAGGATTAGGCTCTGATTCATGAGGGTCCTTGGACACAGAATTGTACTTAGAGTTCCTATTGGGGTAAGAACATGCTGAGTTTATGGGGAACTCTTAGAAGTCTGGAGTTTAATTTTGACTGGAGGTTGATTGGTTGAATTTATATACTAATGATATTATGATTGTGCTCACAGTACTGGAGTTTTGAGTGGTTGGTAGTATTCATACCAATAGATGAAGAAATATTTTTCCTTAATGCTCTGGCCGGCCTTCTCTCCCTGCCCACTTCTCAACTCAGGTGGCTATATTCCATTACTCCTCCATGCCAGTAACAGAAGACAGGCTGTAAACAGTAAAAGAAAAGAAAATAAGTCTTAGGCGATTTAAAAGGCATTCCTGTTCTTTCCATCTTGAAGAGTTTGCAGAAGCTAAACGAAACTGTAGAAAAACTCTTAGAAGAACTCAGTTGGAATCCTAGATTGAAATTATTCCCAAAATCAATTGCTTCACCCCAATCAAAGAGGTTTAGGACATAGTTAAAAAAAACTAAAGGCTCAAGTAACAAAATCCCACTTTTAATAAAGCTTCCATTACGAGCTAGATTACAGCTGTGCTGCTTACGAATCCAACAGCGAGAGAATCCTTTCCATGCTTGACCCTGTTCACCATATAGGACTATGGATTGCTGCAGGAGCCTTCTAATTAAGTCCAGTACTTTGCATTTGTGCCGAGAGAGCCTCCACTTTGTTTCAGGAGGGACCAACTTACTCAATCCTACTTCCTCTCAATTATAGCTTGTACAAACCACCCTCAATGAAATCCTTAGCCATCAACACATCCTGAAACTTTATGGCATCTCCTATCCAAAAATAATGACAAACACACTTTCCATCAAACCTTCCTGGACCTTCCCTTCTATAATGCTCAACCTTTCATTAATGAGGCAGATAAAAAAATACACCAATCCTTTAATTTATGCTAGTGAACTCAATTGCATTTTGCAGACAATCGGCCCTGCCTCCCACATATACACAGATGAGTCTAAAAACAGTGAAGTATAGTGGGATCAGCATTCACTATTGATGACTAAGAATATACTTTCTCTCTTAATAACTTATGTTCCAATTATACAGCAGAACTCCTTGCAATAAACAAAGCCCTTAGAATTCACCTTCCCACTCAAAATAAAATAGTAATACTCACAGATTCACAGTCCTTCATAGTTGCTATAATATCTCCATTCACCTTAGATCTCATGATAACCGACATATTGAAACATATTAACATAACGGGGTCCATTGATGAAATCTTAGGTCACAACCACAATAAAATATCAAAACTTTCTCTTTTTCTAAAAGCAATAAAATTTTATCAATCGATGTAACATTAGTACACTCATAACTCTGATTTGAAATAACTCGTGTGGTGGAGGGACATGGGGAGTAGTGATGCGGGTCGGGAGTGAAGTATTTGGGGGGTGGGCGGCTGGTTGGTCCCGTGAAGCTCGAAACGCTTGCTCGGCACCCCCTTCATATAAGCTGAGCATGCCTTCTGTATAGACTCATGTAAGTCCTCAGCTGCCTTCTCTGTCCTCTCCCCTTCAGGGCTCGGATGGGGGCGTGGCTAGCCTCTAGGACAAAAATGTCTAGGACCTCCTTGGACTGTGCACTCTCTCTGGGGGAGCAGCAGGTACAGCCCAGTTAGCAGAGGCCTCCTAATCAAGACATCTCTCAATCAATCGCAAGCAACTCAAGATGAAGATGTCTGGCTGTGCTCCTGCCACGCCCTGTCCTCCTCTCCCTCCTCGGCCCCGGCACTAACCATGGTTATCTCTTCTGCACAGGGCCCAACGCTGACACAATGGCGTTAATGACAAAAAGATCGAAATGCCCTAAGAAAAAAAAGAAGAAAAATACAGGCTGGACCGTGAACCACCACCATTACTGCCTTTCATAGTTTTCCGTTACATAAAACTTAAAGCTGGAATGTATCTGAATGGCTTTTTCAAGACTTATCTATAGAAAGGTTGTAAAAGTGCAAATTCTTCCTACTACTTCCAAAGTAGTTCCTGCTTCACTCAATAGATGGCAGCACAGTATATAGGGCTGGTATTTCAAATTGAGCATCATCTGCAAACAGGCCACCCACCTAATTAGGTTTAGATAATTACTGTAAATTGAGAATAACCATTCATCCACTGATATTATTTGAGCAAAAATATATAGATATTCATCAAATCTGTTATTATTCATTTCTATTAGACCCAATAAGTAATGAGAAGTCTTTCACTTTAGCATATTTCTTTTCTAATTTAAGAAAGTTATTTTACCTTGGAACTTCTTTTCTCCTGGAAATTGCAACTTCATCCAGATTTATGATGTTTTATGTAAGAACATCTGTCATAGTACTGACATCTGGTAAGTCATTGAAGAAAATCGTCAACCATTTTTAAATAGTTTCCAGTCTGCTTTTTTTGTTATTCATTTAGTTTATTTTCTTTGAACAGAAAGGATTGGTTAGGCTGGTTATAGGGGATCCGTCACTAACTTATAGCAGACAATTTTTTTTAAGCATAAATAGAGTAGGCATTTTATAGAGATAAATATGTACAGATACAGTTTTTATAGGTGTAAAAGAGAGGTAAATTTAATAAATTATTAATATTAACTTTATTTTTTATTTCATCTTTTTATATTTAATGTATATTGCCTCTGATTTTATTTGAATTAAAAAACAACAAAAAATTATAAATTCTAAGCAGCAGTTTGAGAAGAATGGAACATTTTGTTAGTGCCATGTTATGTGCATGTATATTTTTATTAATAGACAAATCCATATATGGGTCTTCCTGGTTTTGAATTATTTCTATTTATTTTTCCCAGTTCTATGGAATTTCAGCTTGCTCTTTCTCTCACTCCCTCCCTTTTTTTGACAAGTAATAAATAGCTCATTTTCTTTTAATTTTTGTCTTGCTATTTTAGTATTTTTATTTTCAGAATGGTCTAAAAGGTCTTTCAAATTCTAAAGCTAAAATTAGTGCCAAATTTTGTAATTATACTTATTCTGAATTATTTTAGACTATTAGTATTTTTTATAATTAAAATTATTATTTGCTTTATTTTAGTCCTACTATAATGTAGAAGACATACTTACATTATCAGTTTCTTCACTAAAAATGGTTGATGGTGAAATGATTATAAATGTGTCACTTAAAACTACCAAAGGAGATTTCATATCTCAGAAACTAATTGATGGAGGTCTAGCTATTCCTGCAACTTCCATAAATACAGGTTTGTAAATTAGTAGACTTTTTTTTTTTTTTTTTTCTTTTTTTGTTGTTGTGTAATATAAGAGTTTAACACACATTTACTTATAATGATAACAAATATATTAGTTTTAAAAGTTTAATATTCTCAGATATTTAATCATTTACTAATTTTTAATTTTTTCAGGTATAGTTCCCTCTGATAGAACTTCAGAGACCAAGATTGAAAGACTTCCGACTATTACTAATAATCTTATTCAAGAAGAAATAGAAAAAAATATTAGTTCTCTCATTGCCAAAAAATCTCTCATATTAGGTAATTATATTTCTAATTGTGTGAGATAATTTTTATGAACATTAATTATTAACAATGAAAGCTGTGTCTGTGGCAGTGAAGTATCTGATTTCTTTTGAGACTGATTAAGTCACTTAGGGGTTAAAGTTAAAGTGATAAAATTTCAAAATAACTGTAACTTGCTAGACAACTTGGCTAATTGTTGAAATCTACATTGTTCTCATGGTTTTCATTATTTCCACCACTATTAATTCCGTTCGGAATTTTGGTTCTTAATTTAACATCAGGTCTTAAATTCATAAAATATCTTATTTTTTTTCCAAAGCATTAGCCCTTGTAATTTATTAATGTTTATTTAAATGCAGCATAATTTAGTGTGTAGCAATAAAATATTTTAAATCAATATCTGCAAGCTTTAGTTGGCTGAGTTAGACACACTGTGTTCAAAGGGGTTTTGACCATCTCAAATATGTATTTGATATTCAAATGGAATGAAACTTGACATTAAATATTAAAATAATTAGTCACAAATAATATTCAGTTTCTTAACATAATCATAACATAGGAGCGGGGATTAATTATAAAACCGATCTTTTATTAAAAAATAAAACAATGTATTTAAATTCAATTAAAAAAAATTTTTTTTAAACTGCAGCAATCATAATTTTTATTAAATGTGTAACTTGTTGATTCTTGACTTTTAAATGATTATTTAAATATAAATGTTATTTACTATATAATTTCCTTAAAACTCATTAGAAGAGGATTATCTGTATCCCAAAGTTTCAGTTAAAACATTTGCACAATTTAGTAATTGCAATTGCTGAAACTCAATGAGTCCCTTTACATTAAAAAAAAAATCATATAAGAAATATTCAATGTCTCTTTATTGTACATAGAATAGAAACATTAGCAGTGGGGTTTATGTGGCATGGAAAGTTGAAATATAAATATCTGTTAACCACTACTATGCTGAAAAAAATTCTCTTAGCCAAGTGTCCTAGGCCACAGGATCCTTAATATTTTTGTTAACATACAAACATTGTGGCTAATGTTTATCTGATGTTTACCATTTTGTTATTTCATTTATTTATATGACTTTAATTATTATTATTAGAAGATTTCTCTCAAGAAAAGATCCATCATCCATGAATCAATTTTTTTTTTCAAAGATATTTATATGTTATTTTGCATTCTGTTTCTTATAAAACATTTTGTTATTTGGCTAAAAAAAAATGTGAATGAAACATTTCATGAGAAGAGAAAGTGTCCTATGATACTACTTTCAAATTAAATATAGTCTTTGTTTGAGTCTGTGGGAAGAGTTGCAGAGGGTTGATTGGAAGGTTGAGTCTAAAGTTGATTGTGGAAAGATTGAAGCTGGAGAAAATGGGGTTTTGATCAAAAGTGACATTGATGTAGAGAGAAATTAGGTATATAATATGATCATTTATGATTATTGTGAGGGTTTTGTATTAAAAGGATTAGATTCTTAGGATGTTAGAAAGCTTGGCGGCACTTTGGAGTTTAATGCTGTTTGTTAGATTGGTCATCATCAATTTTTGTAGTTCATCAGTTTTAAATTTTGAGTTACTATTCATTAGTCTGTATAGGAGTCCTTTTTATCGATTAGTATCTTGTTTTTTAATTTTAGTATACTCATCATGAGTTGTCATGAGTCAAGATAGAACCCAAGGTAACAAACGAAATTGTATTTTAGTAAGCAAATCTATTGAATTTTACTTTGACAGGATAATTTGTTTTTCAACATTGAGAATTACCCTCACCTAATTCGATTCATTGATTTTTATTCTCCATCTTTTTATTGGATATTTTATAGATGTTCTTACAAGTGTTTGGAAATAGTTTTAGGAGTGGAAGACAAGTCTGATAATGAGGTATTTGAATGTGTACAAATATCAGTGATAGGAAGAAAAGTAGGCCAAAGCATTCTGTTATGTGTTAAATGCTTCCACTTGGTAGTAATATGAGTAATGTAATCCTTGTGGGACCCTTAAGAAGCAAACTTAGGGATTGGGTACCTTTTACTAAGAATTGTAGATTTGAATCTTTTCAAGAAACCACTGTTCCAGACTTGACCAAATGCCTGAGAAACATCTCAATAAAGTGCCTTGATAGTACTATGTGCTCGATGAGGAAATTTAGTTTGAAAAAACATTCGCAGTATAGTAGAATGCTTACATATGATGCCTAATTGGTGATGAGGAAGAGATTATTCAGACATCATTTGTTTAAACAAATTATTTCTTAAAACAACACTAAGTAAAGAATGCTAAAAAAGGACAGTAGGATGATCGGTTTTGAGGTGTTTTATCTGATTTGGGAAATAAAATTATGACTGAATATTTCGACAGGAGTGAGAAGTTGATTTTTCAGAATATTCATTATAGATGTAGGTCAGGGATATAATTGCTTTCTTTGAGGGATTGTAAAGTATTTAACATGTAATACATCATATCTAGATGCTTTGAGCTTTGACAGATAAGAAATAAAATACTTGACCTCAGAGTGTGTGATAGCCCTGAGTGGCAAAGACATATGCAGTGGCGTGTACAAAACTTCCTCCATTTTCCATAGCACTTGAACAGGTCTAAAATGGAAGTAAATGTTTGTTTCAGTTGCTGGGCAAACAGGTCGGCCTTGTTTTTGTCAGAAGTCCAGGAACCATTTCGACACAAGGGTTTCTGGACTTCAAAGTTTCATGGCTCTAAAGAATTCTACAAGGAATAGTCAGAGAAATTTATCGCTTGCAGAGAGGCTGGTAATCGAGAACCTCATTTCCTAAAACACCTAATTTTTCGTTGGGCCAACAGATGGAAGAGGAAGATCTAATTTTGGAGAAGTTTTGAGATGAACCTTCATTATACATAGCATGGCCATGATAGTTATCCTCAAACCCCACTGCAAGTATTTCTCATTGTAGTCTCCACTGGTGAGGGAGCGGGGACCTTGGTCTTTGATGAACTTTAAAAATTAAGTTGTAGTAATTGGCTTATTAAGAAAAGAGAGTGTGGATGTGGAGGATATAATGCTAATGAAGTTTGTGGGTGAAAATTTTGGTAAGTTCATCAGGAGGGTCTGTCAAATAAGTTTGGGTGAGTAACTCGTGCAAATAATAGTCTTGGCTTGATGTTTCTGGAGTATGGTAACTTGGTATCTGTAACTGTGTGCTCTTTTGTCTTGAGCTGTTTGTGATTGATCAGAAGGTTGGGTGGGTCTAATGTTACAATACTTTTGTAGATCATACTTTTGATCTGCATGTTTGGCATAGGCTCTTGATCCATTAAATACATTGGCTGGGAAGTTATAGAGGCAGCTGATGACCTCATTTTAGCACTCTTCACATTCAGTCAAAGGTGAACTCTTGTATGATGTAATTTAGTAGAGTGGTACAGTAGAGATGTATCATCTTATATCACTCTTATAGCCCTCTATTCTTTACACTGGTTAGTATGGTGCTGCTCATTGGCTTCTTTATAATAATTTTTTATATATCTGTGTGAGTCAGAGTTATCTAGAATGATAATATCTATGCATGTATATATATATATATATATATATATATATATATATATANTAGTCTTAATTAAATATATATTGTTATGATTTAAATAGGCATTACATTTACAATTTTACTTAGAAATAAATGGTAAAATCTTGTTCTAAAAGCTAATATAATAAATATGTTAATTGTATCTATTTGATGTACTTTAACTTTAATTTAGAACATGTTCTAATAAATCAATGAATTATTATATTAAAATGTTAGTGATGTTGATAGAAGGACATTCTGAATGAAACTAACAATTTCTTCATAAGATGACTTTATTATGTATTTAAATAGTTTGACACAGAACTGTGAATATTTAGACTCTGAGTGCTGTGATATTCTAAAAGACCACTATATTTTGAAGGGAACACTGAATTAAGAGGCTTTACTGTTTTAAAGTGACAGTGAAAAACTGAAAGTATTGTGACATTGCAACTTTTATTTCTTTATAGACATATAATGTTCCTGATAGTTTCAGTTTTAATTATATAATAACATTATTCAATTTGAATTCCATTACCAAAGCACCGTTCTTAATATAAAGTGCTTTTGTCTCAAATTGTATTGGTAGACATCTGTTTGTTTATTATAAACATGACTGCCTAAGAAGGTTACATACAGATCAATTATGAACATCAGAAGATGTGAACTGTCTATATTAAAAAAACTTTTTATTTAATTTTACAATTTTAAGTACAAATTTGTTTTTATTTAGTAAATTTATGTGTTTAATATTATTCTTTGTGAATTTAAATATCAATTAAGTAACATCATTAATTTATGCCATGAAAAGTATTTGTGTAATTAATAAGTCATCTACAGAAGAAAATACTTGCTTCTTTTTCACTTGAGTCTCAGCATTTGTAAATGAAGTAACTTTTTAAAATATATTAGTAAATTTTATAAAGTTTGAGTTATTTTTAAAGAAATTTTATTTAAAAGTGATAATAATATAAAGTTAACAGTTAATTTTTATAATTAACTTTATATAAGAAGTTTTATACAAGAAATGCAAGGGAGCTAGAATGACCTCTTACTAAAGGGAGTTGGAAAATCATACTACCTCAGCCGGGACTCGAACCCAGGTCTCCTGCTTTCCGGGCAAGTATGCTGACCACTACACTACCGAAGCAAGTTAGATAATCTCTTCAACTCCCCGCCCTTTACTCCGAGTCTAAACCCCCAAGTAAGACAAATATATCGTTTTATGTTCAAAGTCTGCTATTTGTTTGACTCCCGGAAAGCAGGAGACCCGGGTTTGAGCCCTGGTTGAGATAGTAAGATTTTTTATTCTAACTCCCTTGCATTTGTTGTATGAAATTTAACATGGGATTAAATACCACAACTAAAATCATTATTTATATAAAAATAATTTCAGTACATGTCAAAATAAATATTCCGTGATCTGCTTAATCATTTAAAATTAGGATTACAACTAATCTAAGGTTAAAATGATATAATGATAAAGAAATTAAAATAATAATATGATTGTTATTTATTAATTCGCTTGCATGATGTTTAGTTGACTACATCTACCGTAGAATTTTCCAAAGAATTATCTAATAATTACTTAATCTAGCAGTCTGAAAATCAGCCTTCTGCTGCCAATAAATATATAATTTGTTGTTACATGTTTTAAGCTTCTTAAGTTTTTTTTTTAATTAGTTGTTTATGAATAAAGTCTAACTTTTCACCGCTTATTATTTGAATATCGGAGAAAATTATATAATTCAGTGAAAATTTATTTATTTATACAATGCCTAAAGGAAGAGAGAGAGAGAGAGAGAGAGAGAGAGTGGAGGNNNNATAGTAGTAAATTTTTTATTTATTTATTTATATGTAATTTACAGGATTAAGGCTTTTTGTTCAAATCATATGAGGAAAAAGATTAATTTTATACATTTTTTTTAATATATAATTTTACTATATCATAATATGCTATATTTTAATGTACTTTTTTCTTATTTTTAATCATCTAAATTCCTGAAGCAAAATCTTTGAAAAAAAAAATGTTCAAGAATTTGGGATGATTGATAATAAAACTTTTCCCTCAAATTGTTTGAATAATTCAGTTAATAGTTGTGACTTGTGTATGCCAGACAAACTAGTAAAGTGTTTATTTATATTTTTAGACAAATATTTCTTAGAATTTTTTTTTTTTAATTTAGGAATGCCGTATTTCATTTTATCATTCTCTGCTAATCACACAATCTCTAAATATAAGACCTGGATTATTTTTTTTTTTTATATTTCACACTCAAGAGATTCTCATATGGCTTAAGAGATGAACCATGTCTTTTCTTAACCAAATTATATTATATTATATTATTGTAAATTACAAGCAGTGAATTTCTTGATTGAGTTATACAGGATACATAATTCTAGAAAGAAGAATGCAATATAAAGGAAATGTAAATTTAATATAATTTTAAAAGCTCTAATATATAAGTATTTTATTTATAAATGATGTGTTCCAAATTGTATCTTTTATTTAATATAAACCCTCTGTTCTTTAATAGTATTATGATTTATATTAGTTCTTTGGTTTTATTTCCAGATAAATGGATCGACCGTATGGATTTGTTAAAAAATCAAACACTCTATGGAAAAGTATTGGAATCAGTTGACGAAAGATTGTTTGTAATAAGTTTTTTGGATGCCAAAGTTATAACATTAGCAACTCTTGCAGATCACCAATCATCCATCTGTGTAACTCCTGGAATTTATGTGATTGCAGAAGTTCTTGAAGTTCTTAATGACAAGTAAAGCAATAATACATTTCTATTAGTTTTATAACTATTTGCTGATTTAGCTTCATTCTAAATAACATTAATTAATTACACCTCATTGTATTTGCTCTACTAAATTTTATTATTAATAAATTTATTAAAAGAAAAACAAATTTATTAGTAGAATTT
>KZ807561.1:68337-86532 GCA_000696205.2 Oncopeltus fasciatus
CCAGGAATCGAACCTGGATCTCCTGCTATCCGGGCCGGTGCATTTACCAGTTATGCTACCAGGACGCGCTAGTTATCTCATTCAATTCCCTCTACACTAGCGAGAGCCTAACCCACGAGAAAGGCGAGAACTTCGTCTTGTACTCGAAGGAGCTGACATTGTCAAGCTATTTGTCGACTCTCTTCATTTACTTAATTTAATTTTTTCTTCATAAATATTTTATTTGGTTGTGGTATTTTATCCCACGTAAATTTTAAACAATTAATGAGAGGGAATAGAATAAAAATCTATCTGTCCCAGCCAGGAATCAAACCTGGATCTCCTGCTATCCGGGCCGGTGCATTTACCACTTATGCTACCAGGACGCGCTAGTTATTTCATTCGATTCCCTCTACTTTATTGAATGAGATGAACAGTTCTCGCCTTTCTCGTGGGTTAGGCTCTCGCTAGTGTAGAGGGAATTGAATGAGATAACTAGCGCGTCCTGGTAGCATAACTGGTAAATGCACCGGCCCGGCTTATCTGACCCTCTCATCCTAATCAATGGTAGGCAGGAAGACAAGAAGCATTGGCATGCCTAATCTTTGACCTTGCCCTCAAGAAAGCATTGGGGATTGTTATCCAGACAAGGTTCACCGTCTTTGAATGCTCCACTCTGTTTATCATCTATGCTGATAACCTGGATATTATAGGGAGATCATTCAAAGCTATGATGGAATCATTCTTCTTTTTAGTCGAAGCAGCTAGGCCGATTTGGTTAAGGGTCATCACTAGACTGGTGAAAACATAGAAGAAGGGGTATTAGGTGAATGTCGAGCGTCACAAGTTAAGTAAAGAAGTGCACCTACTTAAGTTGCCCTATCAACACTGGCAATGACAATTTGCCAGAAATCAGATGCTAGACAATTCTTGTTGATGCTTCTTTTGGCTTTGACATCAGCTAAGAAGTAGTCTCTTGTCTACAAAGATTGTATTTTGCTTAAAGGACTTTATCCGACCAATATTAGCTTAAGGTTTGGAAAATTGGACCACCTGGACTGACGAAATAGCTCTGATTCACAAGAGGGAAGTACTCAACTTTGTATAAGGAAGAGTTGTCCAGCGTGATGAATGTTGCTACCAGATAAATTAGGATCTCTATTTTCTAACCGGGTTCACCCAATTGTGCGAGTCGGCAGCTAGCGATGGGCTGGGTATCAAGCGAGAATGGATAAGTGGGCCTTTCCTCCAATAATAGTACTTGTGGACCAGATCTCTAGGACAAGAAAGAAAGTAATATCAAAAACACCTGGTGAAGTCTGATCCAAGATGCCTAGACTCAGGGATGAGTTACCAGGCTTCTGACAAATGAATGAATTATTTTAACTAAAAAGGGATGAATCCAATGCTGGTACATAAAAAAAATCTGTTGATTTGTACAAAAAGTTGGAAGTTCCAAAAATGTCAGATTATTGCAGATCATAAGTAACATAGTGAATTATTACAATTAATGTTGCTACTTATAATCCAACAAAAATGGTGCCTTATTAAGAAAAACTATTAAAAAAGTAACACCCTCAAGATTTCTTGTCAAACATCCTCACATTTACTGGGTCAAACTATGTTTCTGAAGAATAAAATTGAATATATTTCATTTAAAATTTAATATTTTGAAGATAATTAAATACACAATGTTTTTTTTAATATTGGAGTGATATTTTCTTACTGTTCAACTTATCGGTCTTCTTTGATCTCTTGAGGGGCGAATGTCAAACCTCATACACCAAATAAGAAATAAGATGTAGCTCATCGTAGCCCTCTAAATAATTATGCTTGTGCATTTTCTTGCCACTAAGTTTTTAACATTTGTGTGTTGTGCCTTCTTCAACCTAATGAAGTCTAAAAATTTTTAAAGCTTGAACATTTCTTGTTGTGAGCAAACAATTATGTACTGCATGCACATGATTTTGGGATTTTTTGTTTGGTTCAAATACCATCTAGTCAATTATAGTAACTGCATTTTTTTTTCTCTATAAACCATCAGAAAGTATGTGTTTTTTGCCATCTTTAGCTCTACATACGACTTTTAATAAATTTTTCAGGAGGTTTTCTTTGATTTATAAATTGTGTTATTGTACCATTATTATCTCTCACTAAAATGTAAGGACCGAATCATATACCACTCTATTACTTTCCTAATTATGGTCACTGCATGCTATTTCTTCACCACTAAATCAACGTCAGCTATGGACAGATCACAAGATCTAGTTGAGCTAAAACTCCTGAAGTATCCTTAGGATATTTTCTTATCTTAAAATATCATCCCTAGGGAAAAATATAGATATAATGATAAGAGCTAGCTATCAACAGCCCTGCAGAACAGACAAATGTAATTAAAAATTTTTTACATTGTGCTGAACATATAAACTGTGCCATGAATATTAAAATAAAGAGCTGAATAGGAAGCAGAATAATATTACTACTCCAAGATAAGCTAATGCACAGACTGATAGCTGAAAACTGTCTGCGATGGTCCCTCCAGAATTATATCTCCAAGACTTGGCCATGGATGGTTAGGATTCATTGTCCGTATTTCAGATGCATACAGTCAACAGTGATCGAGAAAGCAATAGAAAATCCTTGACTTGTTGGAAGATGAGATCGTATTATTCTATTTCATAGTGTATAGCATCCTTGCTGACTCTACCCTCTTTCTAACATGGACTTCCAGCATTCAGCTGAGATACATACTATTTCACCAGTATACTTTACTGCCAATGGGCGAATATCTGGCCTAAGAAGCTTCAACTTATTTATTTATAAAACAAATTCCTCTATCAGGCTAGTTGCCCAAGTAAAGTGGGTGAACAGTACAATGTACATTTATATAAGAATGTAATAATAAGAAGAAAAAAAACCATCACATACTACGTAAATGAAATAGTAACTCTTTTTATTCTGGTTCACTGTTTTATAATAGTCCAATTCTGCACATCACCTGATAAATTTTTCTTAGCCTAAATGCTCAGATTAATCTCTTTAGTCCACTGTTCCACTTTAGGTCCTGATGGCTGTTACTAAAGTGAGCTCTAGAATACCCTCTTGTCTACTCAAAGAAAAGTTTCGCAAAAGCAGATGCAATTTGTATATCTGACTATCAAAGTTTGGACTCCTACTGTCCCCTAGTAGCTCACAACCAAGCAGGTAAGACAAGACATAGTGCAGGGCATCCGAGATGACGAAACATAGAGTGTGGGAGTCATCACTTTTTTTCTCGCAGCTACGATTTTATTCCCTTGGGGAAGACAACTCACTTCTCACGTGCTGTTTGGATCCACTAGCTTTTGTGAGATCCAGCTAGTGGATCCAAACAGCACATGAGAAGTGAGTTGTCTTCCCCAAGGGAATAAAATCGTAGCTGCGAGAAAAAAAGTGATGACTCCCACATTCTATGTTTTGTCATCTCGGATGCCCTGCACTATGTCTTGTCTTACCTGCTTGGTTAAGCAGTAATCTGATAATGGCTGAAATCCCAGTTTTTTGTTTTATTTAACTTATCTCGCTTTCAATAACAGGATGATTGAGATAGGCGATATCAAAAATTTTCTATCCTATCCTAACATTCATAGACTATTTCTTGATAAAAGTTTGCTCAGGGCGGAATTTGAACAATTCAGCAGTGCCAATATTGAAAGCCCAAAATGATTCCCTTGGGCTAACCCAGAGTCCAGAAATCACAGTTTCCTCCATATAATTTGATGTACCTACTGATGGCAGAAGGCGTTCTGAATTCTGAATTCAAATACCCAGAGATTTCTGTCTTTTGTCAATGTGCAAAAAATATATCAGTAAGATGTTTGGCAACCATCAAGCTTTTCAAGGAAAATTATTATCTAAAAAATTACTTATTATGAGGGCTGCTCTCACGTATATGCCTACAAAGAGTAGAACTCATGAGCCCCCAAAGAAACAATAAGGCTTAAAGGTAACACTGACAGCCATTGAAGGTTTATTGTTCAAAAGCTTGACATGTTTGGCAGGTTTTTAAATACTATCATTATAAATAATACATTCTTATCAGAAAATCACTGATTGAGGGCATGTTCTTTGTTTTATATCACATTGACAAAACTTACTTCTAGTCTTATGCAGTTTTCTTACCTTTATCAAGGGATTTTTTTAACATAAATATTTAT
Organism: Oncopeltus fasciatus; assembly: GCA_000696205.2. Lineage (NCBI taxonomy): Eukaryota > Metazoa > Arthropoda > Insecta > Hemiptera > Lygaeidae > Oncopeltus > Oncopeltus fasciatus. Next base: position 72,513 of record KZ807561.1, read on the forward strand.
TTAAATTAGTGGATAATTGCTTCTTTATGGAAATGTACATAAACTTTTTGTTACTTTTTTTTCTTATCATCTTACAGGCCTTTATTATGCTATATTATTATGCTATATGCCAGTCTTTCAGTGTTATACTCTATAAATTATTAATTTCTTACTTACATATCCATTCAACCAATTTTTGTTACTCCAGGTAAAGGATCCTGGAGGTAAGACAGGTAATGGTGCTTCTTTGCATGATATGTAGTCAGCATTCCAGAAAGTTACACTTTTCTCCATCAGTTCAGCTGTAAACAATAAAATATGCTTTTCCTTTCCTTACTAACTGGTTGTTTTAATAATAAAAAATGTGGTATCATTATCATTCATAAACTTTAAATCTGAATTTTACTTCGAACTTTTAAAATAAAAAATGGGTCGATGAAAGATTTTGAAAATTAGGAAAAGGAAATAGAAGCTGATGCATATCTTGGAAATGTGCTGTAGCCAAAGTATTGGATGGGCATCTTGAAGATGAGTCTAGCTGAAGAATTGGCAAGACAGCATAGTTCTCTCACGCCTTTCTGTCTGAACATCCAGAACTTGATTTTTATACTGTGGCATCAAAAGAGTTAGGCAGCAAGAGATAAACCAATGAGAATGTCTGGGTTTCACAAATGGATCAGTATTTTGGGATGCTTTCAATGCGGAAAATTACTATGAATAACTCCTTAAAGGTGGAGTTATTTCGCTCAAATAAACAATATTTTTCATTGCAAGGAAAACAATGAACTTGTTCAAGCCATAAGGAAAAAATATACACACGCATATGCACTTATATTCTTAAAAAGAAATGGAATATTAAAGTAATAGTCGCACTAACTCAATTCTAAAAAGATTAGGTGCTATTATAACGTAAAAAAACCACTCCCGCAATAGGCCAGGGAGATAATACATATTAAGGATGTATTCTTGACTATGTATGTCTATATATATATATATATTATTCTTGACCCACAGTAAACAAGAAAAGGCATTTTGTCAGAACACTGTTCTGGCCAGTTGATTTTTTCCCATTCAATGAAGAATGGTTCCCAATTAGGGCTGGATGTTCTCTAGGAGCACACCAGGAATCCTCTTGGCCGTAATGTTTGTAATAACCAATTTGTTTGTAATAAACAAAGGCACCTTCAGCTCGAAGAAAAAAAACCAACTGTGCACTGTAAGCGTTACTTAGGAGCCCAGTACTTGAATCCCCATGCCCCCCCCCCCCATTATAATGTAAAAGGGGGGAAAATACTCATAAAAAAGCTAGAGATTACAATGGTAATTATGCACAGATTTGAAAAATTACTGAACATTAATTTTTTTTTATCCCAGTTCCTCTATGACTTGAAAAGGCAAGTGTCAAATTTGTTGGTTTATAATCCCATAAGCAAATGACAACACTGCTTAAAGGTTTTGGAATATCTAACTTTGCCTCTCTCCACTGTTTTTGCCTCAAGTATTAAAAATGTTTTTTTGGTGAATCCATTATTTCAGAAGTCTGTACAAAGTTGTAATTTTTTTTTTTTTTTTTTTGCATTAGGAGAGTTATTATTTATATTAATTTTCTATACCAATAGTGCTAGGCAATATTTAACTTTGCAGTATCAAAAATTTTCTAAATATTACCTTTATCCAACTCTGTAAGGTTCCTCTTAATCCCATTTCTTTTATCAAACCACCTAGTTAGCCATGGCACTTGAGAAATGTTTGGCAACACTGCTAAAGGATCACCTTTGTCGCATAGGTACTGTACAGCAGCCTGCAATGGAAAGGTATTAATTTGAGGACAATTGTAAGCATTTAGGTGATCAAATGTGCCCACTAGCTAAATGAGGGGATATTATATAAGAATATCCATCCCACTTATCTAATCTTATCTACTTTCCATCCTTTAATCCAAACCTGAGAGCCAAGCATTGACAAAAAAATGAGTATTCAATTCTACCTAATGGGCCCCAAAAATGATCATTAATAATTTAACCACATTTTAACAAAGCAACATCAGAAATAGCTTTCACCCTGACACAAGAAAATAAAATTATTAAAGAATTTTAAACCAAAACCCTCTATTAAAAATTCATTTCTTTTTGTAGGGAAAAAATAACAGAAAATATGCTATTATTAACTCTATTTTAATCACTTATTACATTGTTAATTTCTTTCAAATGGAGAGTTTTTTGACCGTGAAGATTTTTAGTACAGAGAATTTGTTGAGGTTTGAATAATACAATTTAAAAATGTATTTTTTATTTTTTCCCAACGTTTCAGCTTACACTAAGCCATCTTCAGGTCTGTTGAAATACAATTTTGTAAGCAAACATGAGAAAAAAAAAATTAATGATTTATATTATTATAACTTAAACTTAATGTTTAAGTAATAAGTATAAGTTTATGTAATAATAATGTAAACCACATATTTTCTTGTTTTTCCCATGTTTTCTTACCACATTGTATTTCAACAGATTTGAAGACGGCTTACAATGTATGCCAAAATGCCGGCAGATAATTTTTTTAAATTTTATTATTTTGAATAAACCCTGATGGAACCCCAACAAATTCTCTACTGTTAATTTATTTAGTTCAATTCCTGCAAAAGAATCTTTAGAACTATTTAATGAACTATTGCACAAAGCAAATGTCAGCACTTTACTTCACTATGATTGAAGGAGCTCTTCTCGGTAGGTTATAAACAAAATTTCTTTAAATATAATGTACCTACTGATGGCANATGTCCGTAAGTGGTTTAATTGGTGGAAAGGAAGGTTAAAACCTTTATATATATATTTATATTTTTATTTTTTTTTCACCAGACAAATTTCATATGCTATGGAACATACTTTCATAAAACATGAAAGATACTATTTATCTATCCCAAAGCAGGGCACACGAGGGAGACTTACACACACCCGCACCTTAATATTAGATGACTTCTATGTAAATACTTAAATCATTCCTCTGTTTTTTTTTTAAATTAATAAAGCTTTATTTATTACATTCTGTTATTTAGTATCTTGTAATCTGATGAGATAACGAAATATACAATAAATAAATATTTAATAAAAATTAAAATAACAATAAAATAAATAAGTGAATATCACTGTCCAGGGAGAAGGGGCCCATCGACCCCACTCCTAATAAGTTTAGGCATTAAGGCCCGGTAGGTCGTGGGGTAGAATCACAGAGAGGTATAGGGATGTTATTGCATTTAACATTATTAGGAGAATCTTTCCTTAGCTCAAAATGTACCAGCACGCGTTAGAACCCATTTATTTTAATTCTCCATTTACTGCACCACTGCTGAATAGCACCAAGGTGATTTTGTAAAATGTTTTCACAGGGAAGTCGTCGGTGTAAGGTGATCTATCATTGAACTAACTGAATAAATTTATTTTAAAGAACTTAAAGATCTAAGAGTAAAGCTTCATTTCCAATAGTCAAATTACCCAATTTATAATAGAATATACAGATGGATCTTCCCAAATATTTAATAAAAACAGTATTAATAGGATGAGGTAAAGATTACTCTAATGAAGAACTGAAGAATAGAAAGTTGATGAAGAGAGTTACTGTAAAAAAGAAAATTACTTTCCGGGTATGACATCCTGGAACGCGGGAAGTTGTGTGTTCGTGGCTTCAGCGAGGTACCAGAGTTTGATCACCTTGGACCAAGTTCTAAACCTCAATGGTTTGTTGATCGAACATCACAATATTTTAGTGTTTTTTTTTTTTTTTTCAACTCCGGCAGCAGTTGAATACAGGCAGTAACAGTAAACACATGTATTCGGCCACGAGGATGGACAATGTCTGAAAGCGCTCGCCAACAGAAGATGGTTTGCAGAAACCAATGAAGACGGATAATAGAAGGTATGATAATAGTAAGTTTGTGGAAGTGTTATATCTCAGATGTGACAAGCTACAATATTTGACCTTTGATCTCTTGTCGATTTGAGAAAATATCTAAAAGTCACTTAGATCTATTTCACCCCCTCGTTTGCCCATTTCTTTAAGTGTAATGTCTTGGAGATTTCTTCAACCCAGACCTGCACATCCTCTGGTAGATTCCTTTGTACCCATGTCTATATGTAAATACCATTACCCCATATTTAGCTGGTTTCTGTAAGCTCCCTGGACACACAGTTATGCCACGGGGATTCCTCCGTTTCCTGAATTGGTAATAGGTCACGAACCGAAGAACCACTACGTGGAGGATTAAGTGAACTGAATCTGTAGAAGCCGCAATTAGATTTCCACAGGTGACCTATAGGGCCACAGTTCCCCGTAATCTGCAATACAAATTAATGCATTTACTTTCAAAGGGATTTTCCCTTATTTATAAGCCATTTTGAAAATCTCCACAAACTCCTTTACGGTCAGAAAGGGAAAGGTAAATACCACATTCGTTAATCCCGAACACACACACACATATATATAGAAAGTATAAATAGAAAATGAAACAGCTGCGATATACGGAAATCAAGAACAGGTGAGATAGAGAGTGCAGTGAACTCACTAAAAGAAAAAAATCACTAATTAATATTGATTAATAAGATAATTTCTTTAAAATTCATCAGAGAATTTCAGTCATTTATTTTTTTTACAGAAGTCCTGCTGCTTATAGTATAAAAGCATACCCTCTGGTATAAAAGCATTGTAGTGATGAATCTTAGCATTGAGAGAGATAGATTTCTTGTTGTAATGATTCCATATAAGTTAGTACATCTTCTGTAATTTAAATAATTTTTTGTGTAAAATATAATATTCGATACTGTAGGTCAGAGTTTAGCCTAAATACTTAAAATAAGGTACTAAAGAAGTTATCCCACATAGACTGTTTCCATGTGTGTGGGGTTAATACGAGTGAGTATAAACTTATACTTTTCAGCAGATTTCGAGGAAAGCAAGAAAACATCTTACCATATTATAATAATAACTACCTAAGAAATACTTGAAGTTCTTCAAACAGGAGCTGAGTAAAATAAGCAGCTTTTCCATGTTTCATTGAGAAAGACATAAATAATAAAAGAAAAAATGACAAGTTATACATTAAAAGCTGGAGAAAGTAATGAACATAAAAGTAAAGACTACTAAACCTATCCCACAGGAAGGAAGAGTGGGGCAAGTAATCAGCAATGGTTACCATACTCGTAAATTACTTTCTTAATAAGCATTTCTCGAAAATATATTAGAGATTATAGCACATAAATGTTAGAAATCACATTTTATTACTATTATGTTCTACAATCTTTTTTGGTAGTAAAATAAAAACAAAGTTATTAAGATTATAAATTTTGGTCTCCCTCTAACGCCTCCTTTTTCTCATTAGATTTTAACCAAAATTGAATTATTTAAATGGTTTACAATGAAAAGCCTAAATGCCAAATTTTGTTCCTATATTCTAAAAATAAGAGTGTATAAAATACTTGAAATAACATTCTCAAATATCCTTTTTCAAATGTAAATTAGAATAAACCACTAAAAGGACCTTAAATTACCAAAATGGTATACTCACAATTTACTTTATTTTTTAGAGCTGAGTGCTTTCACGATAAAATATTTCATTATTAGAGCCTAGGAATCTTCTAATGTGGTTGTCAAAGAGTGACCATAAAGTTAGAATTAAGTATAATGTCAGATCTACTTTTCATTTCATCATTTCTTTTTATCTTAGAAAATTACCTTCTTTTTATGTTGAGTTCATCTCAGAAACTTTGGCAATACTCAAGAATATAGATCATAAAACCATAACTAGTATGATGAATAAGAGCATTTTCAAGAAATCTCTAAGATAGCTCAAAACTTTTCCAAAATATGAGAAATATGAGGTCGTGGGTTATACACATTTGGATTAGGTCCAAATTTTAAAGAGAAGCATTTCGGTTCTTTTCCTTAGTTAGGATCACCGAGTTCTGTTACTTATGTAGGATCGGTGAAGAGTTTTAGAAATATTCCAAAAACCATTTCATTGCATCAGTAGGTGAATATGTATCCTTGAAGGAAGTCTGTTAAAGTCATATACCCCTTAATTCAAAACCTCAGTTTTTTTTTTTTTTTTCATAACCTCTTACCCATGCTATGATCAACTTCATTTTGTTCATAATTACTTCTCTCCTTCCATCTCTATTTCTCCTAAAATTACCATTATTTATAATTAAATTACTATTTCCTTGAATAATACCAACTTGCAGCTGTTTGTTGATGGGAAATAGCGAAATCCTTTTTCTTGCTAGTGTGAATTCATCAATGGGAATGTCCTCAGGAGATACCAATTCACAGGCAGGATCTGTACATTCTACTGGAATCTTAAAACCCATATAAATTAGATCAATATAGCTATAGTATATTAATGGAGGAAAAATAATAGTTTTCTTGGCTCCAATTTCAAGTTATATTATGTAATATTACAGGTTAATAAGCAGTGTGTATAATTTATTTTCTAATCCATTGTAAAAATTTTATAATTCATAAAAGCAAAATTATTTTTGAACCCATTATGTTCTACCTAGAAAAACCGATATTAATATTATAAACATGTTTAAAAGGAGAGTTTGTTGACCGTAGATATTATTCTTAGATGATTTCAGTCATGGAAATGTGAACTTAGGGACAGGACGTCCTCTCTCATCTTCATGATAGCCCTGAAGATGGCTTGCAATGTAAGCCGAAACGTTGGCAGATAATCCTTTATTAAAAAATACATTTTTTAAATTTGTGTATTTTGGATCTACCTTGACCGAACCCCAACTAAAATCATCTAAGTATAAACATGTTTCTTCCTCTAAACTCCCCCATGATCTAATATAAAACATAAATGTATTTATTCAATAATTTTCAATAAAAAGCCTAAGCAATTAGGTTTTATATTTTAAAAATAAGAGAGCATGACCAACAGCCGAAATTAGATTCTTAATACAGTTACTGAGCTACACAGGTGAACTGTGGAAGTTTGTGACCATTCCTCATTTATTTCGCCCATCTTTAATTGAGAATCTTTACAATCAAGCAAATTCTTGAATACCATCATTATTATTTGCTATCTTGTAAAATGTTGTTAGCTATAAATTATATTACATTACATTTTAATGTAATTTACATGTAACTTACATTTTTTTCATAATGCTAATAATAATATAGATATTAAGATTTTTTACTTCAGTCTGGGGGTTTAGTTGTTTCATTCAACTAGTTTGTGTAATTAGCTCATCATTCAACGGTTTGCAAAAAAGCTTAATACTGATATAAGTAGATGCTAGAGAGCAAAAGGGCAAATTATATATATATATATATATATATATATACCACACAGTATTAATTCAGTTTAAACTGCAGAAAATATGATTCCTATNATATATACCACACGTACACATAAAATTTTATTTGCCAAAACGAAGAGCTTTATTCAAGTGAGAGAAAGACAGTCATTAAATTTTCCCCAGAACAACATTGTTAAAATTATATTAATGTCTTTCTCTCACATGAAAATTAGAAAACACCTATTCCTTGTTCCAATTTTAAAGATAAACACATAAAACATTTTTACATTTCCTGTACTGTATAATTTTCTCCCGATTCATATTTTTGCTTAGATGAATTAAAATAGTATTAAAATTTCCAACAAACAACCTTTACAATGTTTTTCCAAAAGTAAGTTGTAATAAAAAGAAATTGCAGATTATTCCTAAAAAGGGTTTATTTCAAAATGTATTTAATAACATATTTTAATAAATATTATTCGAAAATAATTTTTAAATTAAAAACTACTTAAAATTATTTTTGAATTTCATTTGAATGTGAATTGTAATTATCTGAATATGTGATTTGAGTATGAACTGGAAGCACTGATGAAGATAATAAAATTATGAGATTAAAAATCGTTACCTACATATTTAGATAACTAACTGTATGGCATTATATTCTCTTTAAAGGCCATTAATGGTAAAGAATAATAATGAGTGGGCCCATTATTAATTAATTTTTCCCAAACTCTAGTCTTTTACCCATGTCCTTTGGACTTACATTCAGGGTGTAAAAACCTGAACAGTTGGGTAGACGATATCCACCTTACTTACAATTAAACAAACCATATAGGCTCGCTGGGCATCAGACTACAATGATATTATAGTCAGTTATATAACTTAGAGCCCAGCTTGATCTTCATCTTAACAGAGTGAAAGAATTTCTTTTCTTTGTCTCTTTTGACAGGTAAGAGAATTATTGTAGAAGTGAAAATAAAATAATCCTAAAATGGCAAATATAAAATGTTTAATGAATTTATTGAATGACGTCAAACAATTCAGAACCGGGTTTGAATTGTTTAGTGATTTTATCATTTTTTAAAAATAAATTCTTAACTCAATATTTTATTCTTAACAATTTATTTAGAGTAGTAATATAATACAGTAAAAAAAATGTATAAGATTTTTAAAAGGACAAAGTATAGTTGATGCTCTCTGGTTAAATTTATTTTGACCAGCATACTTTATATACATGTATATTAAAAATGTGAACTTTTAAAATTTAAATAACTATTAATTACTTTAGTGTGGTCCTTACATTAAAAGACTAGTATAGCTTTTAATTATTAGCTGGTTAATTATATAAATTTTGCCAAATTACTAGTTACACTTTATTATCCTTAAATAGGGCATTTGTTTCAATAGCCAGTGGAATAGTGACACACAAAATACTTTTAAAGCTTCAACATGACTTACTAATACGATTAAAAAAAANAGAGGATCAGTTCGGGTCTTGCGTTCCTGATACAAATATATATATATATATATAGCAGATAATCCAAAGAATCTGATTTCACCCTTGAAACAAGAAAAAAAAATTTTTTTTTGTTTGAAAAAATTTTGCCCTAAAGCTGCTTTGTTTTTTAATCTAGCTGAATATCCAAATCAATTATTAATAGAGGAATATTTTCATGTACTGTATTCCTAATTGTAATATCCACTACTTGACATTCTTGAAGACATATAAGAAAGAAAAACATTACTACAATGTATTAATTTATAACATTTTATAGAGTATATTCAATAAAAGAAGAAATTAAGAAAAATACCGGCTTTTTCATCAAAGAAATTGGCTCAATTCTGGGCTGTTCTGTGAATTCTGCTGATATATTTGAAGTTTCTTTACCCATATGAGGGGATTCTTCATGTAGCATGATTTCATTAGATTCTTTCAGTTCCCGTACATCAGGAAACGGTGGGCCAGACATCCTACGAGCAGAAATTTCTCTAGTCGATAGTGGCCCATCTCTATTTGGCAACCTACAATAATTTTTTTTTTAATATATCAAGACTGTATAAACATTAATCTGCCTTAACTGAACTCATCACCCATTCTAATAATTTTTCAAAATGTATTAAGTTAAGCTTATTTTTGTTCAATTGAAGACATCTTGGGGTTTATAACCTTAAACATAATAAGAAAAGAAAGAAAATTATTTGAATTAGGAGAAGAACAAAAAATTAATAGTTTCTAACTATAATTGAACAGGGAAGGGACAAAATAGACACTTATCAACAGTTTTATAAATTATTCTGTCTAATTAGAATAAAAAATTGTCTAATTAGTAAGACTTGTATTAGAAAGAACTATAAATCAAATAATTAAAGGTCACAGTTGAACATTTAATTTTCACAGATTAATATCCAACTTTTAGTCTTGAGACAACCTATTATTTATTAATTAATTTGTTTTTTTATTTATGTTGCTAACAATGACCATAGTTGCAATAAAATTAATGTTTCTGTTATGTGACATCCTCCAGCTACATCGGGCTGGTTTATACACAGCTGTAAGAGTGGAATGGTGAGGATATCTGCGAATGATCTCCAGGAACATTATTACCGCAAGTAGCATTTTCTCTAAATTTAAAAAAATTTAAAGAGCCGATGACATAACCAGGAATAACCTCCTTAGCTTCAGAGCCCTCCCCAAAGGAGTTCCAGGTTCTCTAGGGAGCTAATGATAGTGAGTTACTTGCGAACAGCGGTCACTTGTGGCAACATCGATTCCTCGCCTCAGTATGATCAAGTAAATCATTTTTCCTGTGCCATATGCAGCCATATTTCCTGGATGTCAGAAGCAATGTATGACTATGGTCAAGGTTTTACCCATAATAAGATAAATATGCCAAAGAATAATTATTATTTTCTTTACAGCTTTCGGCTTTTGATAGTAGTCACCATCAGCGCGTTAATCAAACACAGTGGAAAAATAACAGTCCTAAAATATAAGTATGAAACTAAAAATTGAAACAGAAAGAGAAAATATTATAATGAATTTTGAGAATTTCTTTGCTAATTATGACAGTGATTATAGCTATAATTAATATGAGTAATATCTATTATCATTTCAGTAAATTTCTGTGACTTCTTGAAGAGTATAGATAGTATATATGGTATATATATTTATCATTCTGATCAAACCACTTTAGGCCTGTTTTCAAAGACCCACCCTATCCTCAGTTTATCCTGATCCATTGAAAAACATATAAAACCCCTACTTCACAATTAAAAACTTACTTTAGGGGGCTAGTTTTTCTGCAGCAGGACTAGCCACGGGTAATAATCTAGCTTCTGAAATTGATAACATTACTCTAAATGACCTAAACACTATTCTTCCTTGATTCCAAAAAGACATCTTTACCAAGAAATTTCTGGATGATCTTTTATTTTCCTCAATCTCGGTATTTTCAGACTTTCAACCTATACCAACTCTTATTTTCTATTAAACGTGAGGCTGATGGTTAGAGAGATTTCTTAGTACAGGAAGCATGACAACAATAAGCACGACGTACTCAGATCATTCTGAAATGTCATACCTTCTATTCTCCGTCTTCATTGGTTTCTGCACACCATCTCCCGTTGGCGAGCGCTTTCGGACATTGTCCATCTTCTGGCCGAATACATACGTTCACTGTCACGGTCCGTATTCAACTGTAGTGAACTGTAATGAAGACGGAGAATAGAAGGTATGAGAGTTCTATATTCATTGGTGGTAGAAATAATAATAACCCTTTAGATCATTCTGAAATGCCTTAGATGGAGTGACAAAACCGAATCAGTCATATTAAGATAGACCAAGATGCAAATGCTCATGAAGACCAGCAGCAGTCAGCCTAAAGTTTAGTAATGAATAATAAAGTAAATGATATTAAATGATCAATTTATCACAATAGGGAAAATATTCGAGGTTCGGGCAAGAGTTAAAAATAAAAATATATTTGTGAAGTAGAAAGTTTTAGTTTTGGCCAATGTTTCGGCTTGAATTTCTGGCTTTCTTCAGGACTACATAACAAAAAACTAAACAGTAAATATAAAAAATGTACAAGATTACTAAAAAGTTACTACTGTTATACACATTTCATATGTATTATGTTACATGACATTTTATATAAATTTATAATTTATTTATAAATGTATATAATATAAATACACAAATCATAGGGAGAATGAATGGAGAGAAAGCCGCATACACTGGTTGAGCTAACTTGTAACTGAAAAATCTAATTTTGAATAGGGAAAAGTAAAATAAAATGGATGTGTATTGGGGGAGGGAAAAGTAAGGGAGTTATTGGAAGGAAGGTAGTTCTTTTGAAGAGACAAGTCCTTTTGAAGGATTAATAGACCTGTGGTATCATAACTTTCAAGTTCTAGGAACATGGTTTTTAAGCTGGGTAAGGAAGAAGTTATAAATTCTTATGATTAGTGTGTTTAGGAATATTGAAAATGTGTATGTGGAAGAAATATAGTCTTTGTCTGATTTCACTATTCTGATTTGTTTATAAGCATATATCAATGGTGTCTCAGAGCATTCACATACCATGCCGAAACAGACAAAATATGTTTTTGGAAATATATATCATAAATATGTTTTTACTTAATTTACTGATCAAATCTAGACCATTTTCCCCCTAATTTGACATTATATTTAAGTTTTACCTCTTGACTGAGAGAAGCTCTTTCATACTGAAGTCTTTGGGTACTTTGGATTTAGGATGTTCATCAGAAAAAAAACTCCCAACTGAAGGTGCCTTAATGACTGTGATTTCACGGTTTATAGCCATCCTTTCAAGGTCCAATAGGCAGGAAGTTCTGCATATGTTGTTAGTGGGTGGGCCTAATGAAAATACATTGCAAAGCTTTTAATAAGAATTTTATAATGCTAGGAAAAATCTATATCAGAGTAAAAAGGGCTGTCCCTCAAAGGATGGATAAAATAAGTAGATATAACATCCATATGGCACTAGTAAATGTGAGTAAAGAGGTTATTTACATAAGGCACATATATGTGGCACGTGTAAGTATTCTCCAGATGAAACAGCCCCAAGTTTGAAATGTAAACATTAAATAAATAATAAATTATTTATTATAGGCCCATCACAAAGTTTGCTATACACTATAAATATAATAACTGATATTTGATAATACATTTCATTGATTCAATTGATTAAAAATTCAAATCTAAAAAGAAAATAAGGTAAAAAAATATGTTGTTGGTTACTTAAAGAGAGGTCATTAAAGAGGTAACAAAGGAATCCTCAGTCTTTTATACTGCTGCCTATACGTAGCTCAAATGTGTGAGCTTAGGAATATGAACCCTGCTGGGATGGGTTGTAGAGCTTAGAAGCAGGTTGTTTTAATCTTTTATTAAGAACCATCTAAATAAAAGATTAAAACAACATTAATACAGCATTAAGAATCATGATATGAATTCTTCAGCTCTCTCTCTGCATGCTATTAGCAACAACCACGCACCTGCTTTTAATCAAGCTCCTGTCCTGGTCTCTGACCTTTCCTTAAGAAATGACACATTAATATTTATTTAATTTATCCTACTGCTATTAATGATAGGCAGGACAAAGATAACATTTTCTCAGCCTATTGCAATATTGTCCGTATAATTCAACAGAAAAATTCCAGTAAACAATCTCTGGCATCGGCCTTTCCAACTTCTCTTTGAAAGGATTAACCCGGTCATTGTTAACTACCTTTGAAGTTTTCCGGCTAACCCCTTCCACCCCACTGATTGTCTCTCGGTTTAGTTCTGCTGTCTGAGTTGTTACCATTAAACTCCCTCAAGGATCTTTCAGCTCTATATAAAGTTGATTTATTTTTTGATATTTGTTCTGTTAAATTTTGTGTTTATTCTGTACACCATTTTCTCTCTTATAGCAAATAACATCTCTCTCTGTTCATTCCAATCTATTACTTTATAAGTGTAATAGTGTGTATTGTATTTCAGCCTTTATGATGAATTACAAGTTAAGTGGAAACGTTTACAATAATAAAATAATTACCCAATAATTTTGGAGTATTTATTTTTATAATCCTGACTGGAACCCTGACTAATTTCTCCACCATAATACTCAATGGACAGCCATGTAATTTTATTAATAGTTTAGTGTTTTATTAAACATCATTTTTTAAAACTTCATTCATATATATATATAATAACTTAACATAAAGCACTATTAAAATCCTTGTTAATTAAAGATGGGCATAAGTATCATTAGATTATAAAGTCTAATTTAAATTTAGCCTTAGAAGCTATAGAGGGCAATGGGTGTAAAAGTTAAAAATGGACTAAGATAATGGAAAAAAAAAAAAAGAAGAAGAATAAGATAATTGGGTGATAAGAAATAAAATAAATTAAAGTTATAACTCATGTGCTATGCAAGGACAAAGAAAGTCCGTCACGCAAAAGTTCCTTAAAGTAAACAGATTTTTTTTTTTTAAATTAAACTGGATATAAATTAGAGAAAATTTAATTTACAAATCAAAGAGTACAATGATTTTATGCTTTAATAAAACACTAGAATTATATTGGAAGTGGTTTCAAGGGTGAACCAGAGCAATTTAAAATTTTAAAAGAAATGTAAATAAAGTGAGGGTGGGTCAAAATACCAACACTTCTCCATAATTAGTTTGTCTTAATGATCAATAGAATTGTATTGTAATTAATAAATTACAATTTATATATATATAAT
>KZ807561.1:88583-98741 GCA_000696205.2 Oncopeltus fasciatus
AAAAAAAAAAAAAAAAAAAAAAAAAAAAAAAAAAAAAAAAAAAAAAAAAAAAAAAAACTGACTAATTTCTCCAGCGGAAATATAATAAAAAATAAAAATCACTTAAGTAAATAAAAACTTGAAAAAATGAAAACAAAATACAATATATATTCTATTAAATTATTCTATTATGTCAACATGTATGTGTGGAGAATCATAACAAATATTATGAATAAAAAAGGAATGTACAACACATGTTATTTGTAGATAAATAGACAATAGTTCTCAGACACAAACACCATTATCAAACAAAGCAAGGATATTAAACACAATTTATAACTCAATAATACAATTTTATACAAAAAAAAAATGCCTTTAAAATAAAAATATAAGGTAATTATTTGTAATATAAAATAATAATAGAATTAATACAAAACAAGGGTCAGGTATTTTCTTGAATGAAACAAACAACAACCTCAGCTGCAGCAGTCTTTGTTTACTTTCATTTCTAAGAATGATATGTGGGCAAGTTTTGAGATCTTTTGACACAAATGAGCTTGACTAATACTTTATAATAATCTGGCTAGTCTTTTCGAGTTTCGAAGTAGGCTAAATATTTCCTATCATACATTCTATTATCCGCCTTCATTAGTCTTAAAACAACTGAAGACGGATAATATAAGGTATGATAGTTCTATATTCATTGGTAGTGAAAATAACTTTTTAGATTATTTAAATATTTCCTCCTGCTGTCTTAAGGTCCAGACGAGTTCGGCAGGGCTAGGGTCCTTGCCTCTTTTCACCACAGAATGTAACCCAAACACTACTGTATGTCCAGTTTGTATTCATACTTCAGAGTTCTGTGTCAGCAGTTAAGTATTCCATTTACTTTAAAAGTGGAAAGTCATTACTATAATTTTTTTTTACTTTGAGAGACTAGGTCAGTTTGGGAGTTAGTTTCCTGAATAATTAAGAGACAAATAGTTTCTTTTTGATAACAATAAATCAAAAGCTTGCCATGGGAGAGGTTTGGCTGGATGCTTAATTTTTATTCTCAAAAATTTTGAAATTGAATTCCTAGATGCTTGAATAGAAAAAAAAATTAAATTTGAAATAGCATCATCAATATCAAATTTTGTCATGAGGTTTGCAGAAAATGCAAAGAAAAGATTCAAATATTTTAAAATAACAAACCATAAACTTTTTATCATTGATTAGATGAGAGAATTGAGAAATATTTTCTTCGAAAGACACAAACAGAGGAACAGAGTAAGGGCTACCTGACTCACTGCTGGTAAAGGAGACATTATCTAGAACATCGTATAGGTAAATCGTTTGACTCAGATAAAAGACAAGTTCATCAGGAGCTTGAAAGATCACATCGATCATTTGTATATTCTTTAGAGTTTCTTAACTTTCACATTGTTCTTTTTGCAATTCAATTATTTATAAACAATTAATGAGAGCGAATGGAATAAAAAATCTATCTGTCCCAGTCAGGACTCGAACCTGGATCTTCTGCTTACCGGGCCGGTATGCTTCCATTACACCACCGGGACAAGCTAGATAACTTATTAAATTCCCAACACAGCGAGAGCCTAACCCACGAGAAAGACGAATACATCGTCTTATGATCGAAGGAGCTGACATGGTCTAGCTATTTGTCGACTCTCGTTATTTACTTATTTAATTTTCATTTATAAATATTAATTTAGTTGTGGTTTATTATCCCACGTAAATTTAAAACAATTAATGAGAGGAAATAGAATAAAAGATATATCTGTCAATAATTTATTGTTGAGTAGAGATCTTCCAGAAGCACTATGGACTCCCCTAAGTTGGCTATTGGAG
The DNA here is from genome assembly GCA_000696205.2 of Oncopeltus fasciatus. Classification (NCBI taxonomy): domain Eukaryota; kingdom Metazoa; phylum Arthropoda; class Insecta; order Hemiptera; family Lygaeidae; genus Oncopeltus; species Oncopeltus fasciatus. The sequence goes on from KZ807561.1 coordinate 90,414, forward strand.
TTTTTAAGCAATGGCAAAAGTGCAGTGGAAGATAATCCGCTATCTTTAATCAAGCATAACTTACGGTTAAAACTTCAATGCTCACACATTCCAAATGCCTATGCACTCTATGGGGACGGTATTCTCTTAAACAGAAAATTACCTAAAACAGATTTGTGTTCACACAAATTTGAAACCACTTAATACTAATCATATCATTGTTTTAAGCAATTCTAATATGATGAGAATGTATAGCAACAATTTTTCAGATCATGGCAAAAATGGGGGGAATCACTCACTTACTATTCTTTCTCATTTCCTTCATAAAATCTATTTCAACTAGTTTCATGATATTCTCTTTGAAAGGAAACGTGGATGAAAACTGTCACTTTTTTGTCATGGAGGTAGAAAGTCAAGAATAGACAATATAAAATTTTACAGCTTTTGGGTTCACTGATAAGCTGTCCTAATATAAAACTCGCTTGATCAACTCCTACAATAATTGTGCTAAAGACCAGGGAAGTAGGTGGCGTGTTTACCAGACCTGTACGGGAAGGGGCCAATTGAAGGATGACATCTGTTTTCTTTGTCTTTGGAAGGCAAGAAGGCTTACATAAAAATCCACATAAGCCCTTCTAGATTTGCCTCACCACGTCCACGAAGTTATGAAAGCAGCTCGCCTGCGGTCCCCTCAGTCAATGATAAGTTAGTCTCCGTAAGAGTCAGATTTGGTGGCAGATCGTGAGTTCCGAGCATCTGGGCTGGTAGTGGACTTTGCAGTCCCGGCAACAGCTAAGTAATAAGTCATAAGTGACAGTTATTAACAGGTTATCTTGATGTCTCTTTTTAAATAAGCATATTTAATTTCTTTGTACGTAATAATTAATTTAATTAATTAGCTGTACATAACTTATATTTTATATTTATTTATGTATTAAGTCATTAAGGGCAATAGTTGCAGTTGGTTGTGGGTGTCATTATTTGTAATAATAAATTAACTTTAATTCATCTCATTGTTCTTAATTATTAGTGACCTGTGGCCCGTAATAATTTAACTAAACAATTTAACAACTGTCAAAAGTGAGATCAATATTTTTTTCTGTTAAACTCTTTAAGGGTACAGTTTAGGTGAAATAATATGCCTCTTAAGTTAAAGTAGCAGATTTGAAAATTGAGTTGGAGGAGCCCTGGATATTTTTGGATCGAAATCAGTACTTCAACAAGCTCTAATGGACCCTGGCAAGGATCCTGAAATGTTTTTTTTCGAAACAGAATTTACTAAATTATCCGAACAGTTACGTACTTTTGAAAATGAACTATCAGAACATTTTATTGCTTTAGAAAATATGTTTACTGTGTTAGAAAATAAGTTAGTCGAGATCTATACTGCCCTAGACAATAAGATAAGTGTTTAAGAAAATAAGGTCTTGGAGAATTCTATTGGAAAAGAGAATAAATTGTTAAACATTTTGGAAAACAAATGATCAGAAAATACTAATGCTAGAGTATAGATTAGGTACTATAGATAATAGTTTTCAGGAAAAAGTAGATTTTATTCAAAATGAATTAGAGAGTAAATTAGTTAGTAGTCTTAAAATAAGAGTAGAAGCACAGCCATTTGACTACTCATAAGAGGGCATGCGGATTACCCACCATGGAAGTCTCCAGGAAGGGGCACCTGTCGGCCCGCTTCTGTGCCGACAATTTCAGTGCACAACGTGTTTCTGGTCTTTGAAAGGAAGACTTCCTGGATGGATTTAAAGACACTTTTTGAGACGGCGGCTATGGTACATATGGTCGCTAGGGAAAAAGCTTCTGCGTTGTGCTTGGCCTTGCGAGGAGACGCACTAGCTTAACTTAACCAAAGACACTCTTCAACATACAGACACTGACTATGGAATTCGAGGCTATCAATCAATCAGTGTGAGGTCATGATAGAGTTCGGGTTGTGGAATCTGAAGCGGCTTCCAAGATAGAAGAAATAGTGAAAAAGACACTTGAGGTGATAACACGGAGGAAAAAGGTACGCTGTGAGAACAATGGATAGCTGGAGGATCCAAAGAGTAGAATGGAAGGCCATGGCATTGGAAGAGCAACTGGAAGATTAAAGTGGGTTGATAAGAAGAGGTAAGAGTCAACAAGTGACGTGATAGCCCCTAATACGATTGTTACAGTTGCCACACTAAGAAGCTGGTCGAACAGTCTCTACCTGAATAGGATGGTAAAAGGGCGCTTTTTACGAATTCTTCTGGATATTGGTGATATCATGAAGATACTTAAATCTAATTATATCATACCATCAAAGGAGATTGCACCAACATCCTTGAGGCTAGTGATAGAATGAAAAAGAGCAGTATGACATCAAAGTCGAGAAGGGATGTTTCAAACCAGGTGATTTGAGAAGGCCCTCATGAAATAATAATCAGGTTTAATGACACTATAAACCGTATTAAGAATCAACCAAAAGGGATCCCAAGATGATCCACTTTATCTGATTGGCTTCATGTAAAAAATATCAGCGGGAGACCAGCGGGTTAGGAATCTAACCATAAAATAACAGGATTCTATTCTACGAACCTCTCTACCTGCCCAGCTTCTATTGACCATCCAAGGACTTCACTCTCGTGCATTGGGTAACTCAGGATTTGAGATCGCCCTGGGGATTTGCTACGATGTTCAGGGAGGAGCTTAGCGGCATCGAAGAATTGGATCCTTGGGTCTATACAGATTTCTAAGTAAGCCTGCTTCTCTTCTAAGACAAAGGAAGCAGGTATTATCCTTCAATTGCTACCTTCCCTTACAGATCTGGTCCAAATGCCACCAACTTCCCTAGTCTTTAGCATTACCCTCTCCCTAAAACTGTCTGTCCCAGAACAGATCTTGGCTGAAAGGGAGGATTCGTTGCAACATCCTCGCCTGGCAGGGTCGTAGTAGCTTTCCAGCTGTTGAAAATGCAGGCGACAATGGTAGTCCTTGTACCACTGAAGATCTCTTCTATTATCTGTCAAACCACCTTCCAATCCAGGCCATCGTATCTGTAACCTAACTTGGGGTTTGCAAGCTTGGTAAAGGCCAGCTGGTGGATGAGACACCTCCATAGATCTTCATATGATGCTCACCCATCCATTTTTGATGTAGTGCTTTGCCGACGTGGATCCATGGTTAGTCATCTCATTGGAATTCCTTAAGGGTTTGAACTTTTAACAAATCCCCATGAAATGTAGGTATCGAGGTTGTTCTTATGACAGATTTTTTGAAAACTATTTCCATATTTTCTTCAACTGCAATAGTCATTCTTGTAAATTCAATTTTTTACAAGTTCAAATTTTTTCTGAATTTGTTTAGTTTCCCTTTACTGTATTTTAAGTACATATTTCTTTACCCACCCTCCAAGAATAATGGTGGTCTCTAATTCACTTTTGCAACTCTGTCTTAGCTAACTTGTAGCTAGAAGTATCTAAATATCCCTCATATAACAAGGAGGGATTATATAACAAATCAAACAATAGCTGGGATCAAGCGTTAATTTGTAAATTTCCCCCTTATTGTTCTCTTTGAATTTACCTGTTTAAACCTAAACTTAGATACTACAAACTGCCATGGGATAGGACTTCAATTTTTTAAATTGAAAATTATACCTTTCAATATAAAAGACCTTAAAAAAGAAAATGCTACTGAGTAGTAAGAAGCTTATTAATTACTGAGAAAGAAGTTTATTAATTGTCATACTCCTATTGATATATGTTTCACTGTCATGTATTGCAATCAAAACTGAATAAAGAAATTTTGGCTCTAGGATTATCCTGTATAATCAGTTTATGCAAAAATTTCTTAAAATAGTGAAATCCAATGTGAAACATGCTGTTTGTTTCTTCCTGAAAACAATTATTATGTGCTACGGGTCACTAATAATTAAGAGCAATAAGATAAGTTTAAGTTAATTTATTATCACAAATAATTACGCCTACTTATTACAAACTAACCTACTGTCCTATTAACTATAAATAAATAGAAATTATAAATTACTCACAGCTAATGAAATAATTAATATGTACTTATAAATGAAATATTTATATTTACAATGAGGCCTCAAGACAACCTGTTAATCACTGTCACTTCGCTGTTGCCGTCTCTGCAAAGGCCAGGACTAGCTCGATGCTCGGAGCACACGATCTGCCACAGATGTAAGTTAACCTATCACTGATTGAGGAGGCCGCTGGCGAGCTACTTTTATAACTTCCTGAAAGTGACGAGACTAATATTTGTAGAAAATACTTACTTTTTTACATTAATGAGTTTATATTAATAAAATTGTTTTTAACAGGTTTTTATTTAAAGAGGTCTTAATCTCATTATCTTTTCTTGTTTGGAGCCCTTCAAATTCCATTTGGATAAACCAGTAGCTCGCTGAAAGCTACTTGATAATCGGAAGCACTCCAAAACCTTCTTAATAAGGAAAGAGATGAAGGTTCTGTTACATTTTTCTTATGGTCATAGATGTCTTTTAAAAGGTATAATGTTAAGATTAGGGCATAATATGGTAGAGTCCTTAGCACGGAATATATATGATACTTATAATAAAGGACAAAATATACTGATAATGAATATTTTCCGTGCCTTTATGTGAGCAATATACAGAGTATCCTGGCCAATACCCCTTATTGAAGTTTGAGTACATCCGTCAGATACCACAATTTCCAGCCAATGTTCTGAGTCATGAATTGCTGAAAGATTATCCTCATCCATTTTTTCTGCCTCTATTATTACCTTTTCTTCATTTTCCCTTAATTTTTCAGCGACTGTTAAAAATAAGAAAACTTTTTAGAGATTTTAAAAATATTCAAGTTACTCCAAAGTAGAAAATTTAAGAGTAGTCAAAAGACAAATAAATTAATTTAAATTATTCTATCTAGTATTAATAATACCTTCAAGACTAAGTAATAAATAGATTTATTACTTTTTTTTTATTATTACTTTTTTTTTTTGCAAAAAAATATTTTATATACTCATGTTTGGGTATTGCATTTTCTTTTCTTTTCTTTTTTGGGTGGGGGGAGGGGCAGGGGTAAATAATTGCTTTTAAACCAGTTTTATTTAATTATCAGTTGCGGTCTGTGGGCCATTGACCATACATTTCCACTCTTTACCCTACCCCATGTTTAAAAACTTCCTCGTTTCATCTTCCAGGTTGCCCTCTGCAGAAAAGTTTTGTAGTTTGCCGGATNTATATATATATACACAAATTTTTTTTGCTACACTTTCAGATATTTCAAGTAATCCTCTACTCATATTAGTCTGATTCACTCATTAATGAACTGAGCCTTTATCTTTACATTTAAGACCAATACTAAAATTTCATTAAGAAAAATAACTTGATTGTAGCTTCAAGGCTACTAAATTTAAATGTTGGTTTAAGGTATGCCCCAATTGATCATTTTTTGTAAGTCCTAAAATATTTATAAACAAATTATTACGCGCACTAAATAGAAAAAAAAGTTTGTATTCACACTTGAGATTGCAGGTAATCCCCCACTCTTATTGGTAAAATTTTTCTTATTAAGAAACTTAGCCTTTTTATTATGAATTAAATTAAGTAAAACTGAAAACTATGTCCTTAAGAAAGTTTGCAAATAGACACACACGTACACATATAAATTTTAGTGACTATAATTTTTGGTGCCAGGTAAGTAGGATCAGAAAAAATGACAAAAATATTTTAAAACATCTGTCATGAGAGAAACCTCAATAGCTACTTTCCTCCTGAATGTAAGATCTATAGTATACATTGGTAGGCTATCAGGGTACCTCTGTGCATAGAGAATTTTTGCATTTCTTTCAAACTAGTGACAATGATATAGTAATAGAAACATATTTTAAGTGGGTATTTAAAATATTTTCTAATAAAATATTTATTGTTTTAGTATTGATTTATTCAGATTACATAAAATTCACAAAAATAGCACTAAAAGAATATAGCATGTTTCAAGCGTTAAGGATGCGAAAAAGACATGTAGGTATCCATACCAAGGTATATAACACACACCTTCAGTAATAGTGTTTATTTTTACAGGGGTGAGAGCATCTAAAACCACTTCTTTTCATACTGACGATGACTTAAGTATGACAACAGAAACAATGACTGATTAGAAGAATTAATTAATTATATATGGTTTTTATTGTAAAAAAATTTCAAAAGCATCAGTTTTTATTTCTCATTTATTAATAATATAACTGTTATATTTACATTGATAACATCATAGGTTGGGAATACATAAAAAGACCCGAGAAAGGAAGAAAAATTATTTGGAATCTTCTTTATGATGAGCTGACCAAAAATATTTTTGATAGTCCACCAAACCTTTCAACATTATCAGATTTTGATTTATTTTAACAATATGCACCATTTTAAAAATCATGATAAACTTCAAAAAGTATCAAGAGGTTTATAGTTTTTGGGCATACTTCAATCCATTTGAGAGGCTCTTCAAAACAGAGTTCAAGCAGAAAATTCAGGGTTATTTTATTTATTTATTTTATTTTTTTTTTTTTTTACAGCTATTGACAACACGGGTCAGCAATAAAATTGCTATATATCATTTTGGAGGTTTTCAGGAGTGCATTCTGGCAACTATTTTTTAAACTTGAAGACATAAAACAATATGAAACAGCTATGCCAGAAACATCACTCTTGTTGCCGACAATGAACCACTGTCACGCATTTTCAATCCAAGGGTTCCGGAGTCCACTTCAAATTTTTGTGGATAGTTGTTGAGAGAGACTGTGACGAAGTGCATGTTAGAATCCTTAGAATCCTAGTTAGAATACAAGTCTGACAGTGCAGTGGATGTGCCCAATACCATATGTCCGAGCTTTGTTCATACTAGGTAGGCTGTGTCAAGATGGCATTTCTCATTGATTTTTGAAAAAGAGTGGTGATGCAAACCCTAGACACATGACTAATTTTCTGGCAGGAATTGCTCTTTAGAGAATTGTGGTCGATTCTACATTACATCTACCACATTTCAGACAAAGGTCATCAACCCTTACAAATTGGGCACATAAGAAAGTATCAGCGATGGAAAAGACAGATGCACATTTGTATTCAACATGAAAGTCACAGTCGTTCAATTTTTCCTTTTTTCTTTTTCTTCCATTACAAGAAACCCATTTTTCAAATTTATAACAAAAATCAAAACTTTTTGGCCAAGTTATTAATTAAAATTTGATATACAGTTATGATTAAATACAATATACTTTTTCAAATAATCAAAACAGGACACATAAAATTGGAGCATAAAATAGGCATTTCATGCTTAATCCAATTGTATATTTAATATTTTTATATTCAAAATAACATTGTTGATTTAACTGACAAATAACTTCAAAATAGGAAGTATGGTTTTGATAGAAATAAAGAAATAATCTTCATAGAATCTTATGAAGTTAACAAAAAATACATGTAATTTATTTTTTCAGACCATTAGTTGATTTTTTTTTATAACTGAATTATTTTGACGATATATATAAACAGAAAAATCTTCAAATTATATATCAATATAAATTTATGAATTACATGATACGTACTGCTTTGTTTACTGCGAGTACATAGCTGCCTGAAAAATTCACTTTTTCCTAAAAAGAAAAATATAACATGTAAAATATAGGTAATAAGTGGACCTTAAAGATACAAGAATAAACAAGTTTATTGCCATCCTATAAGCCTGGAAAATTAAGGAAGCTAAGGGAGAACTAGAATTCGTCAGTGAAAAGTCTGTTATATATTAAGTTAAAAATATAGGAGTGTATGTGTAGGGGTCCCTAAAGTGAAGATCTGTTCGGGTCACTCAATCCTTGCACTAAGGATTCGAAACCTGCGCCCAGAGTAAGCTTTTATTGAGAAATAATATGTGACCCAAAGCCTGGATGTTTAGAAGAATGTGGCTACTTTTAGATAGCCCTACTCCATGTTCCTTATCAGTTGTTAGGGAAGTTAAATAAATTAACAACTCTATAATACTAACAATATAAATATATACACTGCCAGACAAAATTAAAGAATCACTTACAAATATTTATATTATTATTACATAAGAGATAAAAATAGAAATTCCATTGCCCCAGACTGGACTTTGTGTTGTATCTTATCCAGTTAATCCTGTACCTGTTTATATTCCCACCCATTTATGGAGAAAAGGGTCAGTTAATCCACTTCTTTTCTTTCTTCCTATCAGTAAATGGTTAGTTGTTAGCAAAGATTCATCTTATTGAAGATTTTCTAACATTTAAGAGACTTTAGTTTTTACTTGTGAGTTTAGTAAGAACGTTGTGATGGCCAACAGAAGAGCATTG
>KZ807561.1:98794-110406 GCA_000696205.2 Oncopeltus fasciatus
AGTCATATTGTACATGCCCTATACATCTTCAATATATTTTTCCTTCTAAGTGTTTTCAATGTACACGATTTTTGTTAACAAAAAATAATGAATATAAAAAATTGAGAAAAAAAAATAAAAAAATACAGATCAGAAATGGTTGATCCAATGCACTTTATCCAAAATTTTATACATAATGGAAAAAGAATAGTGAGAACTTAACCCTAATAAACAATACTAGAAAATTAAAGGATTACAGTCATTTAGCTTTAGTTTCTCAAAACAAGTGCTTTATTTGATAACTATGTCATTTTAGATTTTTTTTTATTTATATAAGAAATGCAGAATGGCTAAGAATTAATTTTTTTTTTTTAAATAAAAATAAATCAGTTTTTTAAAATTTTTCAGGTAAATGCATTTGACCAGCTTTATCATTAATTTTGATTGTACTTGATAAGGATAAAGTTCATTGGAATTGGTACAAAACATTAATCAAATACATCAAATAAGACAATACCATTATAGTATATAAAACAATTAAATGTTAATATTGGAAGTAGTGAAATGATGTATGATGAGAAGGAGCATAAAAATGGAGCATTCGACAATCAACTTACTCCACATAAACAACTAGATAAAATATGACAAAGACAACACAATTCTTTTCTATATATTATAGTTCAGATAGCTAAAGATAAAGTTCTGGGATCACAGGTGATAGGAGTGGCTTCCACAGGTATGTGTGGAGGTAAACAAGGTCTTCATGACTGATATTGAGCATTTCCAGGAGGAATGAACACTACTGAAAACCTCAGGGCACTAGCACTCATACATACTCCACAAACAAACTAGTAAAGAAATTTATATATTTACACAAGTACCACGGAACATTTACATCGGTGAAAAGTTAACAAAAAGTCTGATGTCAAACAGTCTTTTAGTGGTCTGAAAAGAAGGGATCTGAAACCCTTTTATTACTTCTAATGCATAACAGAATTAATTACAAGACCCGAATAAATTCGATTGAGTACACAGTTTTGCACACCGTAACTGATCTTTTCCAGTAATTTCATAAGAAGCACTTTAATAATAAGTCTGAAAATATCAATTTTCAAATTTGATAATTCACCTCATACTGATATCTCATAGTTCATGTCATAGACGGAAGCTCTGTCAGGAGTGGGAGGGGTACCGCGTTGGTGAACAGGAGCCTGCATCTCAAGGGAGTCTGAGACCTCAAGTGCACGAATGATGGACATGGGTCGGCGTCCAGAAGGGGTTGCTGCCTTGCGCTTGGCCTGTGGGCTTTGCTGGTGATAAGGGCGGTACCCACGTCCAGTAGGGCTTGTAGGGTTACTGCGATACTGCTCATAGCCAGAAGGGGAGGTATCCTTCCAGGTGTAGACTCCTCGCTGAGGTGAGCCTGCCAGCTCCCGAATATTGTCTACTGTGTTGTTAGTACGCGAGTAACCTCCTTCCCCTCCTCCTCGCAACAGTTCCCCCTCTGAGAGGAAGCGTCTCTGTGGACTCCCTCCACCTCCATAGTAGCCATTTCCTCCACTTGTACCATTCCCTGGCACTCCAATGAAATCTGGCCTTCGAGGTTGAGTTGGTGTACCAGGATTCGACCTGAAAAAATACTCTGAATTAAACAAAAAAAATTGACCTAATCTTTAACCTGCCTATCTGTCTCATCATTGATATTCATCAGTACTCTTAAGAAAATCACAGAATGGTATAACAATAATTAAAGTACATAGTTTAGAAGAGCTAATAAATTGTCAAATAGTCATTCCCCAACTAATAAATATTCACAAAATAAGAGTTGCACTAACAAAACTATGATTGTCACCCACCAGCACAAAATTAATCATTTAATTATGCTAACATATCTAAAAGAAGAATCTGAAAAGAAGAAATTAGGGCTTCACAAATAATTAACTGGACACATCAAGCAAGCTAATTTCAGTAGTTCTAGTGGATAATGTTCCAAGGCATGAAAGAATTCTCTTCTTTCATAAGCCTTCTCGGCTTATTAGCCTTGGAAACATCAGTCCTCACACAATTAAGGCCAGCCTCCCCACAAACAAACTCAAAAGCTAGAAAAAATAATCTCACTAAAATGTAGTATTTCAATACTAAATATAATATAAATTATAACCCTCATTTGGAAAATGAAAATATTCTCAATTAAAAGTAAGAAGCCCCACAGAGCAAAATTATAAAGAGTTTAATTAAGTAGAACTGACTTATGGATTTTCAGCATATAAATAGATTCACTTAAATTATTTATTTAATATTATGTGTTTGACTAATTCAAAATGTCTATGAAGAACCTTTTCTAATATATTTATTCCATTCTATTAATGAAAATGAGTTTACAATTTAAAAGGCAGAAGCTATTCCACGACAACCTCTCATTTAAACTTTTGTAAGGGTAAATTCCTATACCTTACTATTCTAAATCTAAAAGATCTTACTCATTACCTTTTGGTTTTAAATCTTTAATTTGATTTAACTTTTGATCCCCTGAGAGAAATAACTCTTTGGACATGTTATTTCCATCTCAAGCAGATAAATCATTTTAGAGGATCTTCAACATAGAGTTAATTATTAATTCACAAAAATAAATGAATTAATTAATTAAAATCTTTCTTTTTTGAACTATCCTCACATTCATATTCATAGGATTGGGAAGGGCCTTTATTTCTTCCCCCTGGTGGCAGCATTAATGTTGTCATTTGAGTTAAACCCCTATTTAACTGTCCTTAATACGCCAGTATCAATATATGAAGTAGAAGTATCCTCCTTATTTATGTCCAAGGGTCAATTTCTGCATAACAAAATATTTTATACACACCCACCCACATATGAAAATCAAGTGCATACCTTGATCCACAGTAAAACCCAAAACATGGGGTATATGAAATATGCTTTGGTCACAACAATTTTTATTTAAAGACAATAGTATAGTATGGGGTACCAGGCTAGGGATCCGTACGGGTCTCGCAATCCTGACGCCGCGGGTCCAAATCCCGCCCAGGTCAATCTTTTATTTATAATAGAAGCTTGTCCTGAGCCATGGGTGTTTAAAATGGGGTGGCAACCTGTAGATAGCCCCTCTCTCCAATGACCCTAAGTGGTTGCAAGGGAGGCTAACACAGCAAAAAAAAAAAAAAAGTATAGTATAGTATATAACCTTCTACAGTATATAATACTGTTTACCACTGAAGGACAAGGATTGTATTTGAGGAAGGTAAGCATTTTAACACCAAATTAGAATTTCTAATGATATTAATTAAGGAAATTTCATGAATTGGAATGTAGCAAGAAATGCTGCATAATGAGAACTTCAAGAAGGCCTCTCATAACTGAAACACAAACAAGACTTGGTTTGCAGTTTCAACAATCCCACAATATGATATAGCACAGTCTGTGTAAGATTATTAGTGTACATCATGTTATTCTTGGGGGGTCTTCAGGTGGCATTGCAACAAAGAAGAAAATAGACTTCTATGCCATAACAAAACTACAAACAATAACTGAAACAGTGCACCTATCTGCACAAACACATCTTAATCATAAATGGAGAGGAAGTATATGAAATGAGATACTCAGTGATACACAGAATGAAAATGTAAATGAAATTTAAAACATGTTTTTAAGTAATGAACTAGGAGAAAACCTTAGTTTATCCTGCCTATAACCTACCCTTGATTGATTATGTCATTATGACATAATTGAACCCTGTGTTTCAATAGTTCATAGATTTTTGTTTCACAAAATCCAAGTGAGACCCCCCGACCCCTCCTCTGAAAAAAAAAATGTTGTGAGCCGGAACATCAGGCCACAAAAATATATATATCTTAAATGATACGTTTCATGTCATTAACTGAATAAAGCTTAACTTTCGGCTAATATTGGCAAGAAATAATTTTCTAACCTAATAATTTTAAATATTCTAAGCAAGTGTATTGAGCTATATTAATTATATTTTTGTTTAAAGCTTCAACGTATAAGTTCAAAAGTCAATCTATAGAATACAATTTAAAAGGCTCAAAAACAAAAATAATAAAAATCAGACAACTTAGTTGACAAGCTATGTTATTTACCGTTTCTTCTTCCGGGTTGGACCGTGTCAAGTAGTTGATAGTTGCCGAGCTTTCGCACATCATGTGATGGCTTCTTCAGGGCTGAGTAAAGAATGGTATTATAAATTATAAATATAAATAGCCATCACATGATGTGCGAAAGCTCGGCAACTAGCCATCACATGATCAACAACTTGACATGGTCCAACCCGGAAGAAGAAACGGTAAATACATCTGACGACCGTCGAAGCCTACGTGAACAAGCTATGTTATCTTTCTTCCATATTGCTACTTACCGTACTGCTTATTATTTTATCTAATAAAAGTGAAAACAAACATTTCTTCATTAAACAATCTAAAATTTTCAGCATTTAGTACATAGTTGCTAAAAAGAATAAGTTACATTAATAATACACTTATAATAATACAGGGGTAAATAAAGTGACTAAAAACAGAAACCATAATAGTGAACTGGCACGTTTTGTTTTATTAGCTGTAGAAACCATAAAATAAAAAGGCAAATAATTTACAATTTTCAGGTATACAAACTCAAAGGGGGTGATTCTCATATTTAAATGACACTAACTGACCAGTAAACAGCTATGAGGCATTAGGGTTTTTATAACACACAAGTTTTATAGTAAGATATTAAAAATGTGTTTACAAAATTTAATCAAAGTATTGATAAAGAGATGATCTATCAATTGGTGACATTTCAACAAATGAAACACCTCCTTTGAGTTTATATGTATGAGAAACTTCAANGAGTAATTTGTTATTTACTTTCTCTCATAGGCAGGATTCCTGGCTCTGAGCTATGGGCATCGATTTCAAGTAAATTTTGATCTGACATAATATTTTTATGCTTCATTTTTTTCAATTTTAGGTTTTCCTTCATTTTATTCTGTAGTAACAGTGCTTGCCTTGCTCTTTCCTGCAAAATATTGGTACTCATGAAGAAAGCTCATATTCTGTGGAAATAGAATTCAAACTTAAGTTAGAACTCGATGAAATCCTACCTATTAGGAATTGGTTAATATGCAGAGAATGTTGGCATAGTTTCAAGTCAATAGAAGTCCTGACTCTTCAGATGCTGGCTACTTTTAACGTACTAAATCTAAGGAATGTTAAACTAACTAATTAAACACTAATCAATGCTTCTAAACATTAAACAAAGATGAATTTAAAACTAATACATAACACTAATACATGGACCTATAAAGACCACCACTGTCGTGGAATCCATAATTCCCATGTCACTATATAACCCCGCATCATAGAGAGCTTGTTCTAAGCAACTTGGTAAACTATATGCAGAGCTCCTATGATCTCTGTAGGAGAATTTTAGAAAATTGACAAAGTTGTGTTTGTTCCATGGCCTGCCGAGTTTTCACTTCTTTCTCCATGCTCCTACTTTAATCTGCTCGCTAAGCGGGCTAAAATAAATCCTAAAAACCGAAAATTTCTGAGCTTACTGCACCAAAAATTTATCAATATTTTGGTAGCTTCTATGGGAAACATGGGAGTGGTTACACTTCATTGCGCCAAGTACACAATTTTTTCTGGTCAGAGCTTGACAGCTGGCTGGGGGCACCGTTGCCAACCTGGAGATGGCTCTGGTACGCTGATTCCAGAGTAGGTTGCATTGCTTCTAATTAATCTTAAAAAAAAAAAAAAAATAAAGATAACCATTATAGTTATAATAACTACAGAAAACAACAATTTTCTTTGCCCAGAGAGCAGATTAAACTTGACCCAAATAATGCTCTAAAGACTTTAGATGTCGAAGTAATGACACAGCTTTGCTATTCACATAGTACATTAAAATGCAATTCAAAAAATGGTTCATTAATAATTTCTTGAAAAGAAGAAATATTTTTATAGTTTTTGGCAAGCCAAGTTGGACCAAGTTTTTCCGCCAAGAAGTGAAAGTGTTCTGTTAACAATTAATCTTGAAATGAAATTTGAAATAGTCATCACGCTCAATAAACTAAGCAGATTTCCCAAGATCCAAGGCTCTATATCGGCCGGGAAGGAGGAGTAGGAGAAGAAGATACATTCTTAAATACCTTCCTGAATATACATCTCAGGTTTATTATTAGTTTTTCCATAATGTGCAATGGAGTATTGATTATAGATGAATGAATAAATAAAATATATTATACATGCAAGTATTTGCATAAATAACAATTCAGGGTAATTAAAACAGTTCATGCTGTGAAATATGTTTTAAGTATATTTATCCTCTTTAACCTTCAAAAAAAAATTTTTTTTTATCCTTCATTTACTTATTATTACATTCTGCTAAATAAAAACATTTTGTAATTTATTACAATGAAAATTAAAAATGCCATTCAATGACAATCACATGAGGAGAGAAGGTGACCAATGACACCACTCTCAAATTAATGCTAAACTATGTAAATTAAATAAATTTAATTGGGTTCTCTCTTTATAGGAGATCACGGGGCCATCTCCATTTAAGTCACCCTGTAGGATTATCGGGATGGGTTTGGGAGGATAGTTCATTTGCTAAGGGATTAGGATGTTGGATGAGGCAGGAATGGAATTTGGAGAAACGGATGGGAATTATGTCTTTGACGAGGTCGATTTTGAGGTCATTGTATACCAAGGGTAGATTTGGATACATAGAAGAGAGCATTAACAATGGTTCTCAGGACTTTGGACTGAAAGGATTGGATGCGTTGGATGTTGAAAGGTTTAGAAGTGCCCCAGAGTTCTATACCTTATGTCCAAATAGGTTTAAGAATAGTTTTGTGTATTGTTAATTTATAATGATTGATGGCAACTTTCACATCTGCCACAATTTAGTTGAATTAAATTAAAATAGATTTAAGTATATTTATAATTGAATTGTGTAAGTTGTGTTGCCCCATCTCACCCCTCTCTCTCACACCTGTCTCTCTCTCTCTTCGCGTGCGTACTCGACGCTGCTGAGGAGTGGCTGCTTAATCCCGCCACTGGACTCTTGCCCCCCTGGGCCTCTGCCTGCCTGTCGCCAGTCCTCGCTAGACCACCTAGCCCACTGCATTGCGCTGGCAGCCTTCACTTTATGGGACACTCCAAGTAGCTTCCAGGAAAGCCTGAGATGCCCACAGATTCCAATAGGACTGCCGCAGTGTGAGGAGGATCTCCCANTAACTCCAAAAGACACATACGCCAAGATATTAGGCATGGTTTGGGATCCTGTAGAAGATTCTTTTCTCTTCCGGGTGAACTTAGACAATCCAGGGACCACTAAGAGGTCCATACTTTCTGTCATCGCTCGCCTTTTCGATCCAATGGGGTACATATCCCCAATTATTTTCCGGGCCAAGACTATACTTCAGGCTCTGTGGGAGGCCAAACTTGGTTGGGATGAGCAGCCCGAAGAATCAGTAGTCCAAATTTGGCAAGATTTGTAGGTCAATTGCCTTTCATCAACTCCATTCGTATTCCCAGATATATCTTATCCTCAGATATTTCTTGCCTGCAACTGTTAGGCTTTTGTGATGCCTCACTTAAGGGATTCGCGGCAGCACTTTATCTTCGTTCTATATCCTTGGATAGCTCAGTCAAGATCTCTCTTCTGAAAGCTAAAACTAAATTGGCTCCATTGAAGCCTACCAGATCTATTCCACATCTAGAACTGTCTGCCGCTCATTTACTTGTAAAATTGTTGTTATCCGTGAAATCCTTTCAAGACTCTTTCAGTAACCTCGGGTTACATCTATTCACAGACTCCACTATTGTCCTGGGTTGGATCAACAAGTCACCACATCTTTTTCAAACCTTTGTGGCCAATAGAATCTCCTTCATAATTTCTCATACCAAAGCGTCTGATTGGCATCACATATCCTCGAAAGATAACCCGGCGGACGTCGCCTCTAGAGGAATCGAACCATCGTAGACCGATGTCCAAGGTCGATAGTGGCACCGACAATGACTATCTAACCCCAGGACATTTTCTTATTGGGGCACCTCTCGTATCAATGCCGGAAAAGGACATTAAGGACGCTTCTCTGAACCGCCTATCGCGTTGGCAGCTCGTATGCAACTCGATTCAGCACTTTTGGAAGAGGTGGCATACGGAGTATCTTCAGAGCCTCCAAAGAAGGCCAAAGTGGTATCATCACAATCAACCTCTACGAGAAGGAGACCTTGTCTTCATTGCANATATATATATATAATATTGGGATTTTGGTTTTGTGACCTTGCAGTTATTTAGCTGCCAGTTAAGTGATGGCTTTCCAACTTACTCAGTTAAACTTTTTACCATTATTCTTTTTTCTTAATTAATTAATCTCTTTTTGTAGCATTCTTTGTCATGAACAGGGGTCTAGATGGATTAATTCCTGCCACACATTCTTCCTATTGCAACATCATCAACATTACAGGGGGTATCAGCTTGCCAATTTTACACACCGATTTCTTTTGTAATTCTACATATTGGTATTATAGTGAAACAAAGTTGCCATAAAGTTTCTTTTAAATTTTAAAGTACACCAGCTGTTCGTCATTTTTCACAACCATCATTTTTACAACTCTATGGTGACTTGTATCTGCCTATGCACAATAATAAATAAGAAAAGGAAAAAAAAAATTTACAGCCTTCACTGCTACTCCCAGGATTCTGAAGTATCATGAATATTCTGTCCCTTCGCGACGAGAAGATGCTTCCTGGGCCTCTTCCGATAAAGATAATGCCCAAATAAATATTAATTTAGTTGTGGTGTTTTATCCCACCTAATTTTTAAATTGGGATACTTTTGAAGTACTACTAACAATTAGAAAAATTGTGGTGCTAGTTCATATTCTAAATAAATAGATTACTTTATCCTTTTTTTATTCAAAAGTATAGAAGTTAAGAAACACAATAAATTGATTGATAGAACTGAATATCTTTGTAATATTAATACAGTTAAGCATACTATTTTACTTTCAGGAAATGAAAATATTGTTAAAATGAATGGAGCGGTACTTCGTGAACTAACTCATGGAAAATGTAATTATTGTGGAACTTTAAATGATTTGGGATTAGGATATTTCAGTGATGTTCAAATACCAATAGATAAAGGAGGATTTGGAATAACTTTTATGAGAAATTCTAATAATATTAAGATCATTGCAAGCAGATAAGAAGGGCATAAGAAGCCTTATGCCCCGGAAGGAAAAAATATCAATAGCAGACTTTTAATTATATGTTCCCATTATTGAGTTTTTCTAACCCTCTAAGACTATAGTACTTAAAGAAATGAAAAATTTTGGAACAAAAAAATTTTTCTTTAGAATATGGGAATGTATGGAAAAAGACAGGATTTAACAAACGTTTGTAGGAATACTGATAAACCAAAATTTATAATTGATGAATTTCAAACAACTGGAAGAGATAATCAACAGAATTATCTGGAGCAATTTGGAGAAAGAATAATTGTCAGGTTAGAAGATGAAGACAATGAATTTAAAATGTTTCCTTTCTAAACCATTTAGATGAATAAACTATTGATGAATTGAGTTTAGAAAAACCATTTTAAATTTATAAAGATTGTGAGGATAAAGATTTATCATGATTTCTTTTAACTGGAATATATTTTTTAATTTGAATTTTTAAAAACTATTATTGTGCCTTACAAGAATTAACAAACCATTAGTAACATTTGTCTTACTCATATGTGAATAAAAAAAAAGGTTTAGCCTTACAACCAATTCTGCATTTAAAAAAAAATAAGTATTAGCATCTCCTTCAAGCACATAGGGTCATAGAGAGAGAGGGCCAACCACAGATTTCTATCCCTATACATCCATCTCATCCATGGTTCAGGACAAGCTTTTATTTATCGATAAAAACTGGCATAGGGCGATATTTGAACCTGAAGTGCTAACCAACCCAAACAGATCTCATGAGATATCTTAGCATCCCGAATTTTTTTTTTTTTTTAATTGCACTTTGAGCATTCACAGTAAAGAAAAAAGAAAACTACCCAGTAGTGGGCTCATTAATAGCTGGCAACTTGTACATATAACTAAAGCGTTTTTTTTTTTTTTGTTGCATTCATTATTTTTGTTTATTCTAGTTAGTTTGGAGATAAATTTAAAATTGCAGATGTGTTTAAAATTGATGAAGTATTTCAAGTTTTTAATAAAAATTATAAAGGTAAAGGATTAACATATACATTTATTATTGCAAAGATATCTGATTTATAAAACACAATATACCCATACATGATTGTGAAAGAAATATAATGTTGTGGAATATTTTTTTAGAAATTAAACCATTAGAGATTATTAAGAGGAAAAAGGAATATAGAAATTATATTTTGAGTCAATTTATTAAAATGAAATATATTAATAAAATTCATTTCTAATAAATGGAAGATAAAAAATTCTGTAGTGAATATAAAAAAAGAAGACAGAATGAAAAATAGAACTTGGTGTGATACTTGTTATAAGAAATATCAAGAAGAATATTATAGTTTAACGAAACATAAAAAATAAAATAAAAAAATTGAGTGTGTTTGTGGAAAATTAGTTCATAAACCATATTTAACTTAAAAAAACTTTGAGATATTCATAACATTTTAAAAAATGTTGTTTAAAAATATATTGAATAATTTTATTTCTAATAAAAGGAGAGAGAACTAAGAAATAATAATCTGAAATGTTTGAGAGGATTAGCTAAATCAAATAAAATTAAATATATTCATAAGCTTAAAAGAATAATTAATTAATGAAATAATTAAGAGTAATATTCTGTTCTTTTTAGAAACATTTCAGCTTGATGAAGAAATTAAAGCTAAACCGAAAAGAAAAAAGGAAAAAAAAATTATCATTTATAAAATCATTTATCAGACTACAGGATAAAGAACAAATTTGATTTTTCACTTAGGTTTTTTTTCAAGCAATCGTTGGGATAATTTCTTGGCAGAAAAGTAGAATTCTGAATAGTTTACCCTTCTTATATGACTAATATAAGCTGGTTGGAGATTAAACTTGTCGGTGTAGGAATAGTAGTAATAAAAATAGATTTTGCATAGTTAAGAGTAACTGAATGATTACTCTCTTATGAAAATAATGGACTAGAGATCAGGGAAATACATATTTGTTAAGACATTGAAACTCTTCGTAAAAAAAGAAGTATGAGCTAGAAATAAACTCTCTAACTTAGCCAGGGAATGAACCCGGATATCCTACAGTCCGGACAGGTGTGTTAACCAATTACGCCACCGAGGGAGCTGAGAAAAAATTTCCAGTTCCTCGAGCGCACTTCACTCCGATTTTAACCACCAAGTAAGACGAATGTATCGTCTTGTACTCAGCGGAGCAAAAATTGCTAGCTATTTATTAGACTCTCTTTTTGGCAAACGGCCTGACATTCAAATCATGATTATAATTGTGGTAATGTAATTCCAAATTTAATTAATAATTTTAATCGTACAGGGAACTAGAAAAAAAACCTTTCTACCTCCCCGGCTCTGGGATTACATTACCACAATTATCATCATGATTTGAAAAAAAAAGTATATTTTTTTTAATTGTCTCTAC
>KZ807561.1:111539-155119 GCA_000696205.2 Oncopeltus fasciatus
AAATTTTGCAAATGGCCACATATATATATATATTCATGTCAATAACTTTATTAAAGCAAAATAATGTCTAAATTTATCATTTTGTGTTTTTGTTGCAATATCTGGTTTAATGGTCTATTTTATTATTTAAATGTTCTTCTTCATTATTTAAATTTTCTAACATTATGATTTTACCATATAGTCCTTTTTCAATTTACATTCGCCAATTTTTCTAATTGTTGGTATTACTTCAAAATTATCCCATTTTTATAAACTTTTTAGCTTCTCATTTTTTTGAATTAAAAATAAATGAATATAAACCAGATTCATTTATAAATGTAGCATGTGGTTGGATATTTAACTGGGGTCTATGGGAGATACACCCTTTGGTAATATCATTATAAGCAAATTTATTATCTTCATCAACATTTTTTATTATTGTTTGTCATGTATTCTCATATTCTACAATTTTAGCTAAATCATTTGCTTTAAACCAAGGATCATTATTTCCATCTAAAATTATAAAAATTTCATTATTATTATCGTTATGTTTTTGTCCATAATGTTTAGTAGTTATTCCATTTTTTTCACATAATTTTTATCAATATTAATTCTCAATATTCAGTTTATTATTCTACTTTTAGATGGTTTATGACTGATTAAAAATGATACCGACAATGAAGATTTAGAAATATTAGTAGATGATCTAGCGCAAGAAAGCAATCCTGAAGATATAGAAATTAGTAGAAAATGTGGAAGATATATATAATGAAATATTTGAAGTTTGTAATAAAAATTATAAAGTTAAAGGATTAACATATAAATTTATTATTGCAAAGATAGCTGATTTATTAGTAATTAAACCTAATATACCCATACATAATATTGAAAGATATATAAGGTTCTGAAATATTCTTTTAGAAATTAAACCATTAGAGATTATTGAGAGGAAAAAGGAATTTAGAAATAATATTTTAAGTCAATTTATTAAAATGAAATATATTAATAAAATTCATTTCTAATAAATGGAAGATAAAAAATTCTGTAGTAAATGTAAAAAAAGAAGAATGAATGAAAAATCGAACTTGGTGTGATATTTGTTATAAAAAATATTTAGAAGAATATTATAGTTTAACTAAACATAAAAAAATAAAATAAAAAATTGAGTGTGTTTGTGGAAAATTAGTTCGTAAACCATATTTAGTATTAATTAACCATACAATCAATCATATCTTTCATGAAAAGGCTCTAGAGAAGTTTTTATAATCTAGACACACACACACACACACACACACACACATGCATGTATATATATATAAGTAAATGTAAGTCCATTGAAACGAACATCTGTTTCCATCCTCAATTCCTGTTAATGTAGAGTTGAGGACATTCCAGATTTGAAGTTACTATATCCATTGACTAGTGTGGCAGTCATGACCAATATGGTGGCTTGAATATCATACCACTTCTTTCAACATATCTTGTTCGGATATATTTGTTGTTCTTTATTGCCATATTTATTTTTTGTACACCCCCCCCCTACCTTAAAAGTAAAGAGTGACTGTCGGAGCGGTGGCCGTCCGGAGGCACGAAGGAATGCCGATGACACAGTATCTTGATCAAAGCAGGATGTCATTAAAGGCAGGGAAGAATGATCAAATCGGCAACACAGAAGTAATAATTGGAATAAACACAAAACACCCTAGGACAAAAAATAAAAAGTTTTTATCTTAACTAAGAGTAATTAGCGGCTTGAAGAGCGTACGCACCATCTTGATGATAAGTAACAAGTGCAATTTAAAAAAAGAAATATAATGTTCACTCATTAACAACTCCTCAGGTCTTCGGCACCTTAACTAATTCCTGAGGAATTCCCACTTCAGCAAAAACATTTCTGAAGGAACAGTCCATCAGAAAGAGGAAATTCCAAGTCCTATTTTAGTAAAGACNCAGTGTGTAACAAGTCTAATTTAAAATATAAACAACCTTAATTATTCCAGTTTTATTTCACAATTTATCATGTTACGATTGTCATTATTTTATAAAGAATTCGACTTTGAACATCGAAAAAAAAAAAAAAACTCCAACCCCTACAACCCTCCCCATCGACTCAAACGAAAATGGCCCCGCGACCTCCTGGGGACATAGTCTGTTAATAATTTAAGAGTGGTGTCATTGGCCACCTTATCTCCTCATGTGATTGATATTGAATGTCATTTTTACTTCATTGTGATCAAATTACAAATTTTTTTTATTTAACAGAACGTAATAAATAAATAAAAGTTTAATAATAAAAAGAGCAGTGGAAAATAACAAAATCTATTAATTTCCTTTTAGCTTATCTTGTTTAATCTCCAGTTTAGTAAGAAACAAAATTCATTGAGCTGTGAAATATCAAGACAGCCATAAACGTCTTAAAAATTTTCTAGTTGAATATTCAGTGACCTTTTTCTTTTTTAATAAATATTTATTTATTACATTCTGTTACTTAACATCTTGTAATTTGATGATATGTCATCACTGTGCAGGGAGAATGGCCAGGAGGTTGCGAGGCCATCTCCGTTTTAGTCGCCAGGGAGGATTGTGAGGGATTGGGCATATGGATTAGGATGAAATTGGAGTTTACTAGGGAAGAGCTTGGAGCGGGTAGAGATAGTCTTTGACAAAAGGAACATTAAAGTTGTGATGAAGGGTAGAGTTGGACCAAAATAAACAGCGTCAGCAATTATTCTGTTAATTTTGGACTGAAAGGATTGTATTGGATATTGGAAGGCTTAGTGGCACCCCATAGTTCTGCACTGTAGGTCCAGATTGGTCGTATTATGGTCTTGTAGAAGTTCAGTTTATTTTCTAATGTGAGGTGTGAGCGCCTTTTTATAAGGCTGTATAAGAGTCCATGGCATCTATTGAGTTCTTGTCGCTTGATTTTAGTATGATCATTCCAGTTGAGTTGTGAATCAAGGTGGAACCTAAGGTAACAGACTGAATCAGAGAGAGGTATGGAGATGTTAATGTATGTAACATTATCAGGAGAATCTTTTCTTAGTTGAAAATTTACCTGTACGCATTTGGACTCATTTATTTTAATTCTCCATTTGCTGCACCACTGCTAAATAGCATCAAGGTGGTTTTGTAGAATTTTAGAAGCGGTTTTGGAATCAGGATGGGAGGAGAGCTTTGTCATCTTTAAAGAGGGCTGAAAGAGTATTAGGATGAGTAGGGATGTCTGCAGTGTAAAGGATAAAAATGATGAATCCAAGCACACTGCCCTGTGGAACGGGGGGTTCTTTCACAGGGTAGTGTTAGAAGTAATCTGATACTTGCCGGACCCTAAAAAAACGGTTAGAAAGATAAGATTTGCGGATTAGGTAGATGGTACTTGGAAATATGGACTGCTTATATAATGGAACCAGTATGCCATACTCAGTCAAATGCTTGAGTGACATCTAAGAACGCACTAGGACAAAATTATTTTCACTCGAGGGAAAAGGAAATAAGGTTTACAAAGCCAAACACCGGCTGGACAGTAGAATGATGGGATCGGAAGCCAAACTGATGATTAGAAAGAATATTTAAGGAAGTTATTGTAGGTATTAATCGTTTTAAAAGAACTTTTTCAAATACTTTGGATAGTAAAGGAAGAAGCTTGATTGGTCTATAAGATAATGTGTTAGAAGAAGGTTTTCCAGATTTGAGAAATAGGATTATTTCAGAAAATTTCCAGAGAAGTGAAAAAATTGGTGTTTCAAAGGACACAATTATAGAGGTAAGTGAGTAAAACAATGTTTGCTTTAGATTTGCTGGGCAAAGATTTTGGCATTGTAAACAAAAAAATGCGAGGGAGTAGAATAAAAAATCTATCTGTCTCAGTCAGGACTTGAACCTGAATCTCCTGCTTTTCGGGCCAGTATGCTACCATTTGCATTACCGGAACGAGCTAGATAACTTATTATATATTAGGTTGGTTAATACACCACAACTAAATTAATCTTTTTTTTGGCATTATCTTTATCAGAAGAGGCCCAGGAACCATCTTCTCGACGTGAAGGGACAGAATGTTCATGATATTTCAGAATCCTGCGAGCAGCTGTAAAGGCTGTAAATTTTTTTTATGCTTTTCTTATTTATTGTTGTGCTTAGGCGGGTACCATAGAGTTGTAAAAAATGCTGGTTGTGAAAAATGCTGGATCTGAAATGCTTCTTGAGATAAATAAGTTCGAATGAAGTGAACTTGAAAGAAGATATATTTTAAAAGAGAGTACAAATACATAGTTGCACTTACAGACTAGGGACTACACTGAATGCGGGATGTTTTTTTTTTTTTTTTTTTTTTTTTTTTTTTTTTTTTTTTTTTTTTTTTTTTTTTTTTNACCCCCTAGAGAAAAGTGGGAATAGGGAGCCACCTACTGTACCCCGAAGGGTCAGAGGGAAGAGACCTGATATTGCCTATTGGCACTTGCAGGTGTAGGAAAAGATGGTGAGGAGGAAGGCCGGTGGCAGAGCCACCAGCTGAGGGCAGGGTAGGTGTGCGGGGGGAGACGCACCGAGGAGGAGATTTATTGAAACTTACAGCTAACTTAAGAACTAATTACAACTATTTTTCTTACAGCTACACGAGCTGTTTACAATTGACTGTAGCAGTAGCTGCACTGTGGAGATGAAGGTTGTCATTTGTTCCATGACCATGGAGACCCATGCTGGAGGGGTTACTTCTGCTGGAGCGGCTGTTTCAGGTACTGTCTGGAAGACCCTCATGGGGCCCTGCATAGGTCTTGCTTCTGGGAGCTGTGGGTAGTTTTCAGGCGTTGTCCTGTTGGTCGTTGTTCTGGGTCTGATGTGGTTGTTTGCTGGCATTGGTGCTAGAAGTTGGTTTACTTTTTGGAGACGTTTGTCCTTGTTTTCTTGAATTATTTTTATCCGGGCGGGGCATTTCATCCAGGCTGAGACATGATCTCCCTGGCAGTTGTAGCACTTGACTTGTGCTTTGCAGCGAGAAGTCGAGGCGTGTGTTTCTCCGCAGGTGTTGCAGTGCGAGTAGTTTCCACAGTAGACCTTTGTATGTCCGAACTGCTGGCAATTTGTACATTGTGGCGGTCCTTGTTTATCGTTGAAGGGGTATACTTTAAATTTAATATTGTCGATGTATTTTAGCTCCTGAACTTCTTCTAGACGAGTGCCAGGTGTAGTTATCAGGAGGATGGAGGGCATTTCGGTCTTTTTTCCGTCTTTTTCTGTTCTTCTAAGTCGATATGCTTGAACGTAGGAGGGCAGCCTTGTGGAGAGTTCTACGATGATATCAGATATGGGATGTTCAAGGTCGAAACCCACGAGGAGAAATCGTGTGTTCCTTCTTGTTCCCCTTTTGGCGAAGGTGAAGTACTCATGTTGTGTTTCTGCATCACCGAGTGACTTCCAGAGTTTTATCCTGAGGGCTTCGTTTTTTAGTGTTATCCTGGTCTCGGACTTGGAGTTGCTGATGTAGTACTCATTAGATTTTATCCCGGCTTTTTCAACCAGGAGTTTGACTTCTTGAGTTTTTAGTGGAGGTTCGAAGATGATTGGGGGACAGTTTTCATTGTCATTCGTATTTTCAAGTATTCCGAAGGAATTACTTGTAGGGATTGCTTTGGGGGTGGAGGGTTCAGAGACACGGGTAGTCCTTTTAGGCTTGATAAAGCCGTCCGTGTCTGCGTTGGGATCGCTGCTGAGCGGCCTTTTGTTGGCTGAGGGCTGTGAGGCCCTGCCCGAAGGTCCTGGGATGTAACGGTCCGAGGGTCCAGGTCGGTCAGGCATCCTCGGCGTCAGTCCCATGGTAGGCACAGCAGGTAGTGGGGTGGGCAGTCCAGGTGATGTTTCCTCTTCGGCTGCCGGTGGTAGAATGACTCTAATGCGGGATGCAGGGATACCAGGGTATATGTAGTATTTACAAACAAAGAAAGTGCTGGTGAAGGGTCGGTGCCGCCAAAGGGATAAAGGTAGACTGCAGCCGACAAAGAGTTCCAGAAGTGCATGTTGTAAATCTAGGGATAGAGTGTCTTTAACTGGTGAGGGTCGGTGCCGCCAATGGGATAAAGGTAGACTGCAGCCGACAAAGGGATTAGTGTAAGTCCTCCCTTCTTAAGCGTGAAGTGTCCTCACGAACGAAAAAGGCGATGTGATATTTGCCGGAAGTGGATGTGCTGATGGTGGTGGCCATCAAGGGTGCAGCTTGCTGTATTTTCTACATACCTATAGGGTACTTTTCTTACCATTTTAATTTTAACAATGCAGTTCTTATGGACTATGTAAATAAATATTTTTCCAAAGACAATTTTCACACATGGAGTTTAGCATATAATTGAAATAAAAAAAAAAAAATTTTTTGAAATACTAAATATAAAAAAAAATTAGCAAATTGTTTTTTTTCTTTTTTTGAGAAAAATTTAAAAGAAATATACTACTTATAATTTTTGGATACAAATTTGAACTACTAAAAGAATCACAGAAAGATCATAAAATGAAAAAATCATATAATGAAAATATGCTAAGCTAAATTCTAGCTAAGAGCAATTAAACACATTCCTTTTTTTCTGTAACCTATTTTCTTCCTTGCTAACTCATTTTAGGAGTCTAATAAATGAAATTATTTTAAAATTGAACATATACAGAAGTTTCTATAACTAAATAATAATTAGTAGTCGAACAATTTCAAACATAACTTAACAATATTTACAAATCATATTAAAAGAAAAATTACAATTACAAACAAATTAATAGATACATACAATAACTTGTCCTTAAAATGTAGCTTTAACGAAGGAATAATAAGAATAAAAGAATGAAGTTTTGGCATTAAAAATATCTCCATCTACCATGCTTATAACAATTAAGCAAAAAATAACAGGGAATACTATCATTAAATACTTCTCAGGTCTTCCTGATATTCAAGAATCAAACCAACTTCCTTATCAAAAATACTATGGTCAAATAAATTTTTTAATATCACAACTTTTTCACACTTGGCTCTTTCTTCAGTAATTTTTTCTGGCCTCCAATCAATTAATTTTTCTTGCATCTTTTTCAACTTGTCTTCGTCTTTTCGCTTCTTTTTTTTTTTGTTTCAAGGTAGGATCATAAGCATTACTTTTCATGGTAAATTTAGCCCTCTCCACATGAAGCTTCTTACCTCGATACTCATAACCATCAAGAACAGTCAATGCCAATCCCACAGATTCAACCTTTATGTATGTACAGAGAGTATCACCTTTGAGGACATCTGTCTTGGGGTCAGTATACAGCTTAACTTTCATTTTTCCTGTGTCGACATCCTTCATGACAAGACCACATTTTTGCATCAAGTCAACAAATTCAGTTTCTGTAATGTCTGTTGGTAGATTACTGACATATACTTTATTGTTAGTTTCATCGCTCACATCAAACCAAGTTGGTTCTTGAGCTTTTCTTTTTAATGATTCCTCTTCAACAGAAGGGATTACTGGTTTTTCTTTTTCACTAATGCGTTTTTTGATAGATTTTCACTAGGATTTGTTTGCCTTTTTGGAATAGCTTCTGTAATCTCCATATCAAAACTCTCATTCACTAATGTATTAGATACATTCTTTTTAGATTTATCTCTTTGTGTGTCAAGGTACTGTTCATTCTTGTACTGATTAGGAACAGCTTCAGTACATTGAATTAGAGATGTTTCCATGTCTTGTTGACAATTTAAATAATTTTTTTCTCTGGTATCAGGTAAAAAGTACGTTGCAATTGTGTTTTTATGGTTCTGGTCATCCAATGGAAAACCATGTGCATGAGTTAATTCCATCTGCAATGATACAGAATCATTCATTTTTGGGGAATTAGATTCCAGGGTATATGTAGTATTTACAAACAAAGAAAGTGTTGGTGAAGGGTCGGTGCCGCCAAAGGAATGGCAGGTAGAGTTCGTGCCGACAGAGGGATTAGTGTAAGTCTACTACTGAATCAACTCTTGTAATCAAACAGGGCTTTATAATAGCGAATTTCTATTCGTGCATTTATAAGTAACCAATGTCCCTTTAGACAGAAGCTGTCCTTAGAAAATCGTGATTGAATAGGCTTTTATAGACTAAGTTGGTGAGACTGACAAAGGTGTGTAAAAATGGCAAGCTGTTACAGGGGGATATTACCAAAGTATGGCGAAAAGGAGACTGCCTCTCATCTATAATATTTAACTATGGAAAATTAATAAGAAACTGTATCAAGGCAAAGGATGGAATGTCTGATTGAGAATATATTCCTGCCATACGCAAATGATGTGACAGAGCAGCAGAAAAATAAGAAAGAAGACCTGCAAGACCTAGTCAGTATCATGATAACAGTGGCAGAAAGCTCATCGGCTTACAAGTTAATGTAATAAAAATAAAATACATTGTGGAAAACAATGATTTACTTATGGAAGGTCACATATCATTGTTTGATGAATGAAGAATCCTTCCTAAAAATGTTAGATTGCTTCAAATTCCTCGAGCCCTGGGATATAAAAATAAAAATTAGGGATTTAGTTATAATTATATTTTTAAATATATGGGTATGATTAAAATCCATATAATTAAAATAAATATGTATTCCAAACATGTAAATGACTTAAATGTATATCCATATAAAGCTCATATTTTTTTTTTTACCATACCATGATCTCTAGTTCCTCTAGAAAAAGTTATAGAGGTGGAGCCATGATCCTTAAATACGCAATCCAAAGAATAAACAGATAAGGGAAAAAGGAAAAACTATCTACAACAGCTAACTACAGAAATAGTCGAAATGTTTAAAGAAATAAGTAGGAAAGAGGAAATGATAAAATACAACTCAAGGAAACAGATAATGTAATACATTAGTTGAAGTTAGCTAAAGTACATATCGAATGTATATCACATTTTTATAAATTATTTCATTTTTAGAAAGACAATAATATGTTACAATACAAACAAATTTCATTGTTTT
The DNA here is from genome assembly GCA_000696205.2 of Oncopeltus fasciatus. Taxonomy (NCBI): domain Eukaryota; kingdom Metazoa; phylum Arthropoda; class Insecta; order Hemiptera; family Lygaeidae; genus Oncopeltus; species Oncopeltus fasciatus. Next base: position 120,483 of record KZ807561.1, read on the forward strand.
TGCATTGTTCAAAAATTAAATAAATATATAAATTTAAATGAAATATATTTAGACAGTATTAAAATCCTTACTGTGAATAGTAACAAATTATAAGAAAAAAACTCTTAAAGTGTTCTTATAAATTTGAGGAGTACAGTAATACTGGAAGCGACTCAAATATCCTACCGAGTAATAAATATCGGGACGAGTTGGTGTAGAAACACATAATAAACCTCCAATAAAAGAACGGTAAGTCTGGCTCTCATTAATCTATTGGTTGGTTTCCATAGGTGTGAACTTTACATTAAAATTTAAAACTCGATGTTCCTCTGACAGTTTTTTCAATATATCGTCTTTGAAGTAATTCCATCAAGTTATTACTGTATGAGATATCAATTCCTAAATATATAGTCAACTTTCCCAGATCCTTTATTATAAAGGGCTTTTTCAGTTCATATTTATGTTGCTTTAAAGTTTCTTCATTTAGAGAACATAACAATAGATCGTCCACAAAGAGCAAAATTAGTAATGATTTATTCTGCTCGCTTAGAACTTCAATGGATAACCCATTGATTTATGACATTTTTCATTAATTTTAATGCCAATAGGGCATTGAATATCCGTTTTCAATGAAGTAGAAGTAGTTCTTGAGACTGAAGACATTTTTGTGGCTGGCTAGTGTTCTGACAGGTTGAACCTGGCCTTGAAAAGATCATAACACAATCCAATTACCTTTCCCCTTATATGAAGAAGCTATGTTATCTTTTTAAAAAAAAAAAAAATTTTCCCTGCTAAACATCTAATGTTGCTAAAAAAGAAATTATTATGCTTTAAAAAAAAAATTAGTTACAAAAAATGTTGTGTGTCAAGTTTGTTGTGAGGAATAAAGGAGTAATTCTAACTGTTTTTTCGTCGTTTATTTCTATGTTATAGCCCATATAGATTTACTTTAGCAAAAATCCTTGTACACCACCGAAAATGATTTGCTAATCATCTGACCTTATTAATTCAAGGAATGGATAATAAGAGAATGCTTTATACTATATGAGTAATTTAGGAATTTTATTCCGAACCAATGACTGAATAAATCGTTTCTATTTCAAGGCACTTATAAATTTAACTTATTTAACGATTTTCTTCAAACCATAACTTCCCCAATTCATTAATAAAATACTTAATTTTAAAATTCGTTTGTTTGGCTTATTTCCTTTACTAAAATTAAAAATGTTACTTTAAAATTTTCTAAAATTTGTATATTCCATTATGTAGTAACAGACCTCCTTAAAACATGTTGGCTTAACTCACATAAGATGCACATTTTGTCAAATCAATTATTGTTTATGAAATATAGTGGTTATAATGTTTTTAAATTTTAATGTTTGTAAATTATTGTGACTTCTAACAATCAGAGACCCATAAAACTAAAGCTTCATTTGTAGAAAAATAATTATCTGCGGATTCGCTTCCATGCCTTTTGTTTCTATATCCATTCTTTTGCCGCAAATAAAGACACAACATAGCATTACTTTCAAAATATTTTTATTCATCTGTTGACATTCGGGTTTATTCCTCTAGTGTTTAAATGTACATTGCCATCATGATTTTAGTGAGAACGAAACGAAAATAGTCAATCTCTTGTTACATGCAACTGAGCAACTCAATAGTTTCATTTTCAATCCTGAATATTAAATCAATGGATAAAAATAGAAATTAATTGTTATCATTTATCAGACTACAGGAAACTCTACTTAAATTCTCCTCAATTTTTTTTTAACCTCTATTTACTTATTACATTCTGTTAAAAATAAAAATATTTTGTAATTTGATTGAGTAGTAAAAATTGACATTGAATGACAATCACATGAGGGAGAAGGTGACCAATGACACAACTTATTGACTTAATGACACAAATTATTTACAGACTAGGTCCCCAGGAGGTCACGGGGCCATCTTCGCTTGAGTCGACATGGAGGGTTGTAGGGGTTAGAGATGGAAGACAAGGTTTGTGCTAGTGAAAATGCTGAAGCGGGAAGAAGTGATATCCTAAACAAAAGGGTTATTAAAATCGTTTGGAAGGGAGGAATTGGATACGTAAAAGGGAGCATTTGCGATTATTCTCAGGGAAATTTCCACACCGAATGTCCAGATTGGCCGTAGCAATTTCTTGTAGAGCGTCAGTTTATTTTCTATTGTAAGATTGAAATTCCTGTTCATGAGTCTGTATAGGAGTCCTTGTCGCCAATTGAGTTCTTGTCTTTTAATTTTAGTATGTTCTCCCCATGTGAGTCATGAGTCAAGATGGCACCCCAGGTAACGAACGGAATTTGAGTGTGGTAAAGGAATATTGTTAAATATCACAATTTTAGGAAAGTTTTTCTTTCGCAATTGGAAATTAACTTGAACGCATTTCGCTTCATTAATTTTTATTCCATTTGCCACACCAAAATTTATTTTTGTAGTCTCTAAAGTTTATTTCATTTTTTTTTTACATATATATCGCGGTATGCTAGCTGTGCTAGTGTACCGGATTTTAGGCTTCTACATATTTCTATTACTTACATTTTAAGGTCTCATTTTACACTTATTCTAAGTTTACATTATAGTAGGGTGAGGGGCCCTCAATACCGATTTGGAATAAGTAAGAGATGCTCCGTAAAGTCTTACCAATGCTCATTTAAAAATTCTTTACATCACAATTGAAACCATCTCATACAGGGAAAACGAGATACTGATTTGAGGGATAATAAACGAAATATACTGTTTTGACTAGCCAAAGAAGTTCATGATATGTTTATACTTTCGATCCCAAAGACATTTGCTTTGGTTGCTTAAAAGCAAATAGTCTTAAAAATTGGTTCTTGGATTAGATGTAGATTTGACAAAATCCGATCGGATAGTACGGATGGCAAATGAGGTGTTCATATAAGATGGAAGATGATAATTTACTATTTTCATCACTAATTACACTGAGCAACAACGTTTTTGTTTCGGGGTTGAAATTATCTGATTTTAATGTATTTCCACGTGTTAAAACCGAAAATGACCATAAAAATTATATATTAGCTCTTGTTTTCAAGATATAGTATCATTCTATTATATATATATTGAGTTTTCAACAAATGAAATATTTCATCACCAACAGTTGGTACACATGTTTGTTTACATAACACCCCTCTCATCAGCTGTTCATAAGTAGTAAACATAACCTTTGCGAGTTTGTCAATTGTACGCACGTGGTTGCTATTGAAATTATCGTGTGAAGTTGATTTTTAAATTAATTTAAGTGCTGATCTGAAATGCCTCGAAAGTGTGTGAATTCTGTCGATAGCTTTTGCTATATATGTGGTGAAATAACATTTAAGGCTCAGAAACGTAAAATGTCACCTATCATTAAGACTGCCTATGAACATTATTTTGGTGTAAAAGTTGGGGACCAAGATAAATCATGGGCTCCTCATATATGTTGTAATTCTTGTTCCGTCATATTGCGAGAGTGGCTGAAAAATAACAAGCGGGCAATGGCTTTTGCAGTACCTATGGTTTGGCGTGAGCCTACCAATCATACAGACGACTGTTATTTCTGCTTAACTCCTCCCATTAAGCAAGGTTTATCTATGAAGAAAAGAGGAACGGTGAAATACCCTAATCTCCCATCTGCTCTTCGGCCTGTACCACACTCAGACAATTTGCCAGTCCCTTCTCCACCCCAAAACTATGAAATTTTAGAGGAAAGTGATGAAGTCTGTTTACAAGAAGCAACCCATCCTTCTACATCCTATGACCCTGATTTTGATGTAAGCGATAGGTCTAGTGATCCGCACAGAATTAGTCAAGCAGAGTTGAGTGACCTTATAAGAGATCTTGGCTTGTCTAAGGAAAAGGATGAGCTGTTAGGGTCAAGACTACAACAGTGGAATCTTCTAAAACATGATGTGAAAATATCTCAGTACAGACAGCTCAGTACAGGATGCTCCAGAAGTGTTTTATATTAAGCGCGGGGCACTGCTGACGAGACTTATGCCGCTGCCGACCACAAAAATAGCATTTTTGATTCTTGAAAGTCGAGTTACTTGGCTTGGCAGCAGCCAAGCTATATCTTCCGATAGCCAAGTCATTTGCTATATCTTCCGATGAATTATCAATATCCTGAGGAAGAGATGAAGTGGCATTAAGCTGAAGCTCAGAAGAATATGAAGCCGATTGGTTCTTGGCAGATTCCAAGGCACGAGCTTTTTCAACAGCTTCATTGAGAGTTAACTTATTGAAATAGAATCTCGAACGTATGTTTTACGATGAGTTTCCGCATCAACGTTCGCAAACTCACAGTTTTTACTTAATTGTTCCAAACCTTGGTGATATTGGTCAATGGATTCATCGGGAGTCTGCTTACGGGATGCCAGTTTATGCCTAGCAGATATTTCCTTTATCGACTTCACATACGTAACTTTTAGAGCGTCAATAGCTGTTGAGTACGTGTCTTTGTCGGCAATCAATAGGTAGACAGAATGGGATACGTGGTTAGTAAGCAACCTCAGCTTACCTTGATCGTCGATCGTCTCGAAAGACGCGATGAAGTTTTCGAACGTCTTCAGCCAGTAATTCCATTTTTGCGTAGCTGTAGGGGAGTTCGGATCGCCGTCGAACTTTTCCGGTTTCAGAAATTTATCCATTGTGAATAATAAATTGTAATGATAACCTTTGAAAAATAGGCTTTATTATTCACAATTGACGTGAGACAAAATTGGTGAGAGCATTACAGTTACTAGAAACAATGAAAACATATGATAATAATATTATAAAACTGGATGAATCATCACAGTCAGGAAACAGGATCAGTAGACCACTAACTATCAAATCCAGTCCCTTTTCGGAAACCACTGAAGTTACCTAGAAGAAGGCTATATTGGACAGCCTTTAGGGAAGATCTATTATAAATGATAATCTTGAACAACATCATAAAATATAACACTAGGGAACAAGTTGAAACCCAATTAGGCATGCTGGTTTCAAAACTGATTTTAGTTTTCTTCTATGACGTCACGTTCGGTTTTTATGTGGTTAGGGCGCTTGCTGGTCTAGACCTGCCTGATCTGTTACGTCTCTTATACTGTGGTGAAACGTTGTGTGACGGTAAGCAGTATTTAGTATTTCGTTACGTAAGTGTACAGAACTGCATAGTGTATTTGAACTGAAACGTTTCCTTATGGCTACCTCTGCTCCTACACGTCGAAAGTGCGAAAACAGCCACGATTCGTTTTGTTATATAGGTATGTGGCAGTTTTACCATTCCCAGTCAAAGGACAAACATCAGTACATTTGTCAGACAAGCATATTTTGCCTATTTTAAAGTGAAACATGGTGATCAATATAAAGCATGAGCACGTCATAAAGTGTGTAAACAGTGTGTTGAGGGTTTACGGATGAACAAGGGAACACGTGCTAAGCTTCCATTTGGTATGCCTATGATTTGGCGCGAGACCAAAGATCATTCAAGTGATTATTACTTTGTTATAGTAAAAACATCGGGATATAACTAGAAAAACAAATGTAGAATAGAGTATCCTAGTTTACCGTCAGCTATACGCCCAGTACCGCATTCAGCCGATGCCCCTTGCCAGTTTTCAATGAATTTCCCTCTTTGAAAGAAGAGGAATACGGATATGAGATGATAAGCAGGGTGAGCGTTTCCATCAAGATTTGAGGGTCATGGAAGCAAGATATCAAGTTAGATGGGACGTACATATGATGGCTGACTATTGTTGGAGCAACAAGCGCGAATGTACACAAACTAAACACTCCAGAAAAAGCCAACTGTTCTCCATATTTCACAAGTTGCGTTTTTTTACAAATCTATGATGAGTAAGCCCAACAACAAACAAGAAAAGCATAAAAGAATTTTACAACCTTCATTATACGTCTCAGCTCTATGAATATTTGCTTAGTTACTGAATATTGAACTAGAAAATTTTTAAAAAGTTGATGGCTGTCTTGATATTTCACATGTCAATGAGTTTTTTTCTTATCAAACTGCAGATTAAACAAGATAAGCTAATAGGATAGATTTCGTTTTTTTCAGCTGCTCTATGAAGATATTATCTCATTTAAACTGAATGTCAAACAAGAAAAGCTTAAAGCAAACTGAAAGAAATCGTTAAATGTCAGAGCTCTGAAGACTTGCTTTACTTTATACTGAATATTGAACAAGATAAACTTATAGGAAATTCATAGCCTTCGTGATATTTTACAGATCTATAAATATTTGTTTCTGATCTATTAAAATTTGTCCTTAAGCATTATATAGCCTAGAATTTAACAACACCTATTCTGCATTCAAAAAATCTTAACTGGTGTTTAATAAAAAAAAAAGCCGAATTCTGTTTATTATTCACTAAATTTTGTTGTCATAGAAGATTCCTTCCAAATGAATACAATTGAAAGTTATCAAAGTAATTAAAAATAATTAATTTATTAATTATAAATATTGTTAAGTTATTAATTAACTTATTGTTAAGTTCGTGTTGAAGTCATTCAACATTTCTTTTTATTTTAATCCTGAAATTATCAAACTTAATTATCTTCCTTTTATTATTTTTATTTTAAATATGAAAAATTAAATATTATTTTAATTTCATATATGAAGTTCCATACATNTATTATTTTTATTTTAGTAAATATTATTTTAATTTCATATATGAAGTTCCATAAATCATTTTTAATTATGATTATAATTGTAAATAATAAGTTTTGAGTTTTATTTTAATTTGGTTCTATAAATGTACCCAAGTAATGGTTGAACTGTTTTCTTATTGAACTCTAATCCTACGAATATAAACAAGGAAAGAGAGAGGTAGGTCATATGGGGGAGAGAAGGAATTTTTTGTTGTTGTTTAAACACTCTTAAACCTGTCAGTTAAGCTTTGTCCCTTGACGTGATAGCTCCAATAATTTTACTGTACTGTTATAGTGATTCTCGCTATTTCCCTATCGGAGACATTTCAAGTTGATTGAACATTTTATTTTCCTGAAATAGCGACATTTGATAGTTTATTTTTTTGAATCGTTGATTATTATCATTACGGAAGAGTGCTAATCAATATTACGCTAGTAATCCAATTAGCGTACAGCCAACATCTCACTGAAGCCGTACTTTGGCCGACGCTGCCTGCACACCTGTCTTTGACTGCCGGCCGGCCTCATCAGTTCAACCAGACTACGACGTTTTCTTCTTCACCCGGATTCGACGCAGTTTGTTATTTTCAACAATCTTATATTACTCACAATCATGTTAGACCTATTATTATTTATTCTCTCTCCTTCGTACAACAACGAACTTTCTAAATAGTTGCAGTCAAACTAAAAATTAGGATTTTATACAATTTTTACAAACTATTTATGTTTATTTCTAATCAAGTTTATTTTTTTCAAGCAGTCGTGAAACATTGGTTTTTACGAAACTTTATTTCCATTTTTTTTACACGTAAATGTTTACATGTTTTGAATTAGAACTTTTGTTTATTTTGATATTTTCAAATAAGACATAACCGGACTATTTTATTATTCTTTTGTAATTCCCTTGAATACGATATTTTGCTATTTGTTAAACTAATGCTAATAAACCATTTTCATTGTAAACCTATAAATTTTGTTCTTATTTCATGAAACATCATCATTTTTCTTGCTTCCTTTTTTTATTAACAATTTGCAAATAATTTATAAACATTTGATTTATGCTATGACAATATTATTGTGGTGCTAATTCAGAAGTCACAATTAATTTTGGCAAATTCATTATTGCATACACAACTGCAACCAGGTCCGGCATTTTGTTTAGTGTATGAGGATTTCTACCCCTGGTTCAGCCTCCGTACGCACCAGTTTGAGTTCAGTAGTGTTGGTATTCCAGTTGAATTTGTGATGTTTAAAATGGAATATTATATATTTTTTAAGACATATATCATATTTTAAGGCATTGTGCAATATTTATAGCAGATCTTCCCTCAAGGCTGTCCAATGTAGCCTTCTCCTTGGTTAATTCACTGGTTCCTGAAAAGGGATAGTGTACCACTGTGGTTTTGTACTGGTTCACTATCAATGGGCTCTGACATGAACAAATGCCAGCTAATCTGCTTCAAGCATTCCCCATTGAAAAAAAATATACTAAAATGAGAAAAACTTTTGCAAAATTTTTTCAATTCAATGGTCTTAAGAACAAGTAAAATCAGTAATGTATAAATACATTAAAGTTATGTCATGAAATATCTAGGTGGCAATAAACAAGTACTTTCATTCATATTTTGCTAATTTATAAGTGATAATTAATTTACATTATAGTGTATTTTATTTTAGGCACTGTTCAGAAAGGAAAATTCAAAACACAAAAATAGAGACCAGCACTGGAATTGACTTTAAACACAAAATAAATAAATAAACTATTGAGAAAAAATTTACAGAGGTTTTACTTCCCTTGTTTTGAAAAATATTTTCATTTCTTTAAAATAAGCATTTTATGAAAAGTATGAGTAAATTTTATGCACATTTAATTTTTTTCATTGTGGGGTTGTATACCTCATAATTATAGATCATAGTCACTTCATGTGCATTAATGTCTCAGATTATCTCCGAGGAGGCTAAAGAGGAACTGCTTTATAAAATGAGTTATAGTTTCAATGATAATAATTTTGTTAATATCATAAATATTTACTTCTAGAATATATATGCTAAGACTGATTTAAGTTTCATCTAATCTGATGGAGATCTTATATTTTAATATTAAATGTTTTGCACTTTTTTTTTTTTAAGTTATTATTTATTATGATTTTAATTATTGTAATTTATCACTGAAAAGTTAATAAATTCCATGGGTCACATTTTGTAAAATTACCTGAACACAATATTTTACATGGTTTTGCCCAAGCTTCATATGAAAGTAATGTAAGCAATCCAATAGGCTACTGTGACTATTCCTTATTCTTGGCATTCAAAGAGAGAAAATAATGATCATATTATTTTACTGTATGGCGGAACCCATTAGCAAGTTTATCTTAAGTAGGTATGAAGCAAAAAATTACTATTTCCATTTGAGCATAACTTCTTTCCTTCAATTTTTCCCAAGAGATTATATACCAAAGTTAGTAGGCTTCTACCAATATTTATAGCAAGTTTTTTCAGAATCATTAAAATTATGAATAATGACACTAATTTGTGTAGCTCGTTTCTGGAGCAGGGTCTTTTTTCAGATTTTGACAAGTTTTGTGGTTCATACTCACAAAGATACATGGGCAAAATTATTTTTATCAAAATTTTATTTACCTAGAATCTTTTTAATCTTATTGAAACCTAAAGCTATTTTTATTATAATTTACTACGTTAATTTTACCTACCTTGATACTTCTTCAATAATATTATCTCTGTTTTGTACTAAAACAATAATAGGACTAATGATTAAATTTGAAATTTGAATTATTATTCTTAATACTCAAGTTATTGAGATATTTAATTTCCTAAAGGAATTTTTACTTTTACTCTGAGAAAATATGAAGAACTTAAAGTTTGATTTTTGAAGAAAATGAACCTAAAATAGCTATACAAATTTAAAATTTGCTTCAACAAACATACATATTTTCATTATCAATAATACCATGCTAAAAAAAAAAGATTTTATCGTATTAATTAAGTAACTAGAATAAACAAAATTTCTAACTGATTGTATTCATTATTCATGTATGAAACAATATCTTTACACACTTTCCAGGCATAATATAATAATGCCTACTAATAAGTATTGAGAAGACAACTAACTAGTTATATGAACAGCCAAGTTCATTATAAAAAAAAAAAAAAAAAAAGGACCTATACTTATCAACTAAATATTAGCAGACATTAAAAAAAAAAAAATTAAAACATAATTTATGATATATTATTACTATTACTTTTGTAAGCCTTCAAGTACTTGAGACTTATAATCAAATAGGTGGTTATTGACATCCTAAAGCATCTTATTACACATGTAAACATGCAATAATAATAATAATAATAAGACTCACAAAATAAAAAAAATTAAATTTAGTAGCCTAAAAATCGGCAATTTTCAATAAGAAAATTAAAAGTTGAATATCTCGAAAAGGGTAAAGTTTAGGGTAGGATGTTTCCTAGTGAAATTAGTCAGAAATGATGGATATTCCACCCCCTTAATGGATCTAGCACGACTTTTCCTGTAACCCTGTATAAGAACATGTTATTTCTTTCATTAATCTAAATTTAACATTTCTTCTAGATAAAATGTTTCATTAATTTTAACATGTTTATTCCTAACATTTATATGATCAAATTTAGAAGGATCTTTCTGTTGATTATCTCTTCAATATCTTTGAAATCCATCAATTATATATTTTGGTTTATCAATATTCCTATAAATATTTGTTATATCATAACTCAATTTTGATCCTGTAACCCCTGTTTTCTCCATACATCCCACGTTCTAAAGAAAAATTCTTGTGTTCCAAAATTTTTCATTTTGTTAAGTAATATACTTACTAAAATATATTCTATAGTCTTAGAAGGTTTCGAGAACTCAATAATTGGAACACGTAAATAAATATCTGTTATTGTTATTTTTCCTTCTAGGGCATTATACTTCTTTTCTACTTGTAATAATCTTAATATTGCATCATTATTTGAATTTCTCATATAAGTTATTCCGAATCCTCCTTTATTTATAGGTATTTGAACACCCCTGAAATATAAAGAGCATTTGCGGCATGTCATGATTTTCTTATTTAATCAAAAGAAAAAGGCATCTGAATGTCATCGAATTTTTGTTGAGACTTATGGCGATCTTAAGACATCATTTTGATGTTACTGATCAAAAACGAGAAAATCGACCGAGCCCGGCGAAACAGTCAATACCGAGCGCTACCGACAACAAATGATCAATTTGAGTCACGCATTGATCGAAAAACGCCCAGAATGGGCTCACAGGCACGCCAAAGTCATTCTTCAGCATGATAACGCTCCTGCACATTCAGCCAGATTGACTAAGGAAACGATTTCTTCGCTTGGTTGGGAACTCCTACCCCACCCGCCGTATTCACCTGACCTGGGGCCTTCTGATTATCACCTCTTCTCATCGATGGGACACTCATTGGCGGAGCAACACTTCAACAATTTCGAAAACGTACGAAAATGGCTCGATAAATGGATTTCAAATAAAGATGAAGCATTCTTTTGGAATGGTATCCATATATTGCCCGAGAGATGGACAAAATGTGTAGAAAGCGAGGGCCAGTACTTTGAATAAAATATATTATACTTTTTTTTTAATTACTGTGTATATATTTTAAGAAATAAACGACATTTTAAACTTGCATACCTGGTATATATATAACTTTTATGCCAATTAAATTTTTTTTTAAATAATGAAACAGTAAAATCACAACACTACGAAAGCTGAGTGCAAACTGGGCTCTCTTGAGGAAATGAGACGAGAGGAAGTTGATAAGATAGTTTATGCTGAAAAGTTTCTGTTTATTATTTTATTTCATTAGAAAATTTTGGAATAGTGAGTGTCTTGCTTAATTTATTAGTAGATAAAATGTGTTTATTTTAGTGATCCAGGTGTGTCGTTAATTTTAAGAATTAGAATAAAGATGGTTTTTTTAAAGAAATATTTAGTGATTTTTTTTTTATATTGAGATAAATTAGTAGATATATAAATGTGGTTCCTGGCTCACCCCCTTTGCTAAAGAAGAATTTAAAAAAAAATCAATAATTTAAGACTGTTTTTCATAAATTAACTAACAAAGTGATCTAAAAACCAGACAAAATGATCTAAAAACAAGCAAAATTTGTTTTGGCACGTATTTGGCGTGATAGATAAAAAACGTTTAATAATTGAGTATCAGCTTTGGGTTGGTTTTTATTTTTTTGTGAAAATTTTGTTGATTTCTCCTCAGATTTAAGTAAAAAATTGAAATTTTCAAGAAATTAAGTTTGAAAAAGTGGCAGGATCATTTTGTCTCTTTTTTTTTTTTTTAGATCACTTTGTTAGTTACTTATTATTAAAATTATTGATTTTTGCTGAATATTTTTGAGCTAAGTGGGGTGGGACAGGAAACACATTAATACATCTACTGTTGGCTTCTAAATCCACCAATGATCACCAGGTAGCACTACAATCTCAACTCATGGTTCCCTATAGATACAAATTCAGATTTATTCATGTTTTGTATGTAGTACTGACCGAATCCGATCGGATAGTACGGATGACAGATGAGGTGTTCATAAAAGATGGAAGATGATAATTTACTATTTCCATCTCTCAATTTTTAAGAAATCAGAAATGATTTCATACCGATTTCATTTGTAATTCTCAAATTTACAACGACTTCGAACATCGAAAATAATAGTTATCATTTATCAGACTACAGGATAAAGAACAAATTTGGTTTTTCGCATAGGTTTTTTTTGCTCAAATGTTGGGATAATCTTTAGGCAGAGAAGTAGAATTCTGAATAGTTTACCCTTCTTATAAGAGTAATATAAGCTGGTAGGAGATTAAACTTGTCGATGTAAGAATAGTAGTAATACCAGTATAGTTTGTATAGGGACCGGTGAGTCCCGGCCAGTGAACACCACGTTTGTGTAGCTTCCTGTTATCAAATACTATTTATAGGTTGTAGGCAGTGTTACGCCCTGAAAATTAATAGACAACGAGAACTAAGTGCGCTCAACAAGTGTGTGAAGTTTGGAAGAGTTACGTCTCCGACATCACCCACAATTCAGTGAGTAAAGACAAACGTTTTATTCAATAGCCAGCCCCAAGCGGGCAGGCAGGTCCCAGACTTGTCTGTCCTTTCCCTCTCTAAGGCCACTGTCTCAGTACAGGGCTCTCGAGCTCCACGTCCTGGTACGAGGCTCGGTTTTTTTTTTTTTTTTTTGTTTTTTTTTTATTCTCTCTTTTAAAGCCTTATGGTGGGAGGTAATTACTATCATCAAGTGATATCTAGCGGAGGTAAAGACAAGCGAAGGGGCGAACCCATGACACCTCCAAAAGACAAAAGGAGACACCGGTCAGCGACGAAAGTGTGATAATAATGCACAGTCAAACCGCCCTAGTACGTCACAGAGGGTAACCTCCCATCCCTCTACTAGCGCCCCTCGCCATCCGATTCTGAAGAGCTTACATCTTCAAGATTTGCCAACCCAAGTTCTTCAGGACGTGGAAGGGGAAAATATAGATTCCAAACCCCGAGTAATTTGACCTCCGCCTACATTTGTGAGAAATCTCAAAGACTTCAGACTGATGTGTTCCCAGCTGAACGAGAGAGTAGGGCCCGCCAGATATACGTGTGTCAATAGACAAAAAGACACAAAAATAATCCCTGACAGCCCAGATACTTACAGAAAAATTATACATTATCTGAAGGAAACGAACGCGCAGTACCATACTTATCAGCTCAAAGAAGAGAAAGCTGTAAGAGTGGTGATTCGACATCTGCACCACACCACATCGCCAGAATTTATCAAGGAGGAGTTGACTGATCTAGGATTTTGTGTCAGGAATGCCATAAACGAGGTCATAACCCGACCCCAGAAAGGGGAGATCTCTGCCTCAAAAACACCCCTCCCTCTGTTCTTCGTGGACTTAGAGCCTACACCAAATATTCAAGACATTTATTGCTTGACCTCGCTCTGCCATTGTAGAATAAGAGTTAAGAAACCTCATCCTCGTAAAGATATAGTACAGTGCCAAGAGTATGGGTACACGAAAGCATAGTGTGAACACACTCCACGGTGAGTCCAATGTGGAAGCGCTCACATCACTACAGATTGCCCAAAATCTCGAAACACCCCAGCTACCTGTACACTGTGTAAACACAACCACACCGCCAACTACAATGGCTGTCAGGTTTACAAGGAGCTGAAACAGCGGACCCTGCCTTCTCGTCAAGTACAGACTACAACTCAAGTTCGGAAAGTAGTGCCTCCGCCCTCCAGAGTTGTCGAGCCAGGATTGTCCTAAGCTCTAATGATGCAATCAACCCAGCAAAAAACCGACAAGACGAGCTACAAACACAACCGCATCCCCCACACAGGAGGGAGCGACCCACTATTCTAACGTCCCGACTCCGCCCACATCAAATGATCTGCGCTCCTTCTTCTCACAAGTTAACTCCCTCATTACACCACTCATATCCCTGCTGACCAAAATGACCCTACCAACTCCCACACCATGATTCTCCAATCCAAGAATTCCTTTACTATCCTCCTATGGAACGCTAACGGCATTCGGACACACACTGACGAACTCAAACTAGTACTCGATAACAAAAACGTAAACGTACTATTACTGATAGAAACACGACTAACTAAACGAAATAATCTAAAAATTCCTGGCTAACCATCCTGATAGGCCAGCTCATGGTGGAACTGAGCTTCTTATCAAGAAATCCTATACCCATCATATTTTACCCTCCAGTCCTACAGTCCCTTCAATGAACAACAGTGTCTATTTCTACATCCTCTTCTCCTATCACACTTTCAAGAGTCTATAGTCCTCCAAGTAAGCCAATCACTACACCAGAATTGTCCACTTTCCTCAAAGACCTGGGTCCCCGTTTCCTTGCCGGTGGAGACTATAATGCGAAACACTTGCAATGGGGATGGAGAACGACCAACTCCCGTGGCCGTGCTCTGTGTAATGCGATATCATCCCAAAACCTAAGCACGGTTAGTCTTTCCTCTCCCACTTATTGGCCCTCTGACTTTTATTGGAACCGCCTTCCTGATATCCTAGACTTCTTCATTTGCTAAAACCTTACTCCTCTTCATTATTCCGCTTCGAACTTAAACGAGCTCTCTTCTGACCACAAACCAGTTTTCCTAACGTTATCTCTGATTTCTATTTCAAAATAATCCCCCCACACCCTTATTAATGGCCCAGTCGACTGGGCCTTGTTTAGAACTCTCATAGAAGAGTCACTTGACCTCGGAATTTCTCTGAGAACCTCAGATGATTTAGATGAAGCTGTACATTCCTTTCCACAAATGTTCAGCAATACATGTATATGGCTAATCACAAACCAAAATTTACCAAATACTCTTCAGAGGCCCAAAAACAACTCCCAGATTCGCTTGAAAAGCACATCATAGCGAAACACCGCTCATGAGCATTGTTCCAAAAATATAGACACCCCTCAGACCAGAAAGATTTTAATCATCTTTCCAGACTCGTAAAAGGGAACGAACCCGGATCCGGGCGGGTGCGTTAACAATGACGCGATGAAGGTTGTAAATTTCTTTTATGCTTTTCTTGTTTATTGTTGGGGTTAGGCGAGTACAAGTCATAATAAAGTTGTAAAAAAAGATGGCTGTGAAATTTGAAAACAGTTGGTTTACTTTAAAATTTGAAAGAAACTTTATGGTAACTTTGGTTCACTATTATACCAATATGTAGAAGTACAAAAGAAATCGGTTTGAAATCATTTCTGATTTATTACAAATTGTGATAAATAAATAATTAGTGATGGAAATAGTAAATTATCATCTTCCATCTTTTATGAATCCGTACTATTCGGTCAAATCTACATCCAATCCAAGAATAATTCATAATTCGAATCAAACTAAAACGTACTAAGTAGCGACTCATCCAGAACTATGACTTCAGATTGTAGCGCTACCTGGTGATCATTGGGGAATTTAGAAACCAATTTTTAAGTCTCTTTATTTATAAGCAACCAAAGCGAATGTCTTTGGGATTGAACGTATAAACATATCATGAACTTCTTTGGCTAGTCAAAACAGTATATTTCGTTTATTATCCCTCAAATCAGTATTTCGTTTTCTCTATATTTGATAGTTTCAATTGTGATGTAAAGAATTTTGTAATGAGCATTGGTAAGACTTCACGGAGCATCTCTTACTTATTCCAAATCGGTATTGAGGGCCCCTCACCCTACTATAATGTAAACTTAGAATAAGTGTAAAATGAGACCTTAAAATGTAAGTAATAGAAATATGTAGAAGCCTAAAATCGGGTACACTAGCACAGCTAGCATACCGCGATATATATGTAAAAAAAATGAAATAAACTTTAGAGACTACAAAAAAAAAATTTGGTGTGGCAAATGGAGTAAAATTTAATGAAGCGAAATGCGTTCAAGTTAATTTCCAATTGCGAAAGAAAAATTGGACCGTCTACTTACACTTCCCCCTCACTATCTGTTCTCTCTACCTTACTCCCGGAACACCATTTACAATAGAACATATACAGAACTTAATATTACAATTACCATCTCCATTTATACTCATGGGCGATTTTAACTCTTACAATCCAATCTGGGGCAGTGATTCAATAGACCACCGTGGACGAATCATAGAAAATCATAATTTGATAGTAGTATTAAATGACTCTTCCCCAACACATTTCTGTTCCAGTTCTTCAATAGACCTCTCCTTATGTAGCCCTTCATTAGCACACAGAGTAGTTTGGAAAGTCCTTTCTGATACATACAATAGTGACCACTTTCGTCTCACAGTCACACTTCCCCATAGCTCACTTTTGTATTCACAATGGAAGATAAATGAAGCTAATTGGAAGCTTTACCAACAGCTAGCAGAACTATCATCCATTGACAAAAGAAATGATGTTAATCTTGTCTTCAATCAGATAAAAAATACAATCAAAGCAGCAGCAGAACAGACAATTCCAAAGACAAAGTTGGTGCCTAGGAAAGCTCCCGTTCCTTGGTGGAATGATGAGTGCCAAAAATCTAGGAAGAATAGATTAAAAATTCTTAGAAAAGTACGAAGACACCCAAATACTAATATAATACAGGCTTATAGCCGAGCTAAAGTTCATGGCAGATATACTTATAATAAAAGTAAACGTGATTCAAGGAGGAAATATATTTCCCAAATGTCTCACCTCCAATTAGGTCTATAAATATTGATGGTAGAATTATATCTAATCATTATGATATAGCAAACTACTTCGGAAGTCATTATAGCAATATTTCCGCTACATCTAATTATCCTGAAGCTTTTCAAGCAATCAAAATTAATAAGGAGTCGATCGATTTGCCTCTTCCTGACAACCCTTCTCACACGCTTAACATCCCTTTTTTTAGCCAAGAATTCAACCATGCATTAAGAAGCAGAAAAGACACTGCTCCTGGTTTAGATTCCTTATGCATAGCTATGATTAAAAATTTATCACTATTTAATCAGGATATATTAAAGAATTTTTTTAATCACTTATATTCTGTAAACTAATGGAAAAAATGGTGGCTAACAGGCTGATATGGTATATTGAAGAAAATAATATTTTAAACCACAATCAAAGCGGGTTCCGTAAAGGACGTAGTACTACGGATAATTTCGTGCAACTAGAATCTGCAGTTATAAAGGCCTTTGAAAAAAGGCATAAACTCCTTGCTGTATTTTTAGATTTGAAGCATGCCTTTAATAGCACATGGCGCAAGCATATAGTAGAATCTCTAATGAAAATTGGAATAAATGGCAACATACTTTATTTTCTAAATAATTTTTTGAAGAATCAACGATTTTTCGTGAGATGCGGCAACCAACTCTCTGATGGATTTAGACAGGAGAATGGAATCCCTCAAGGTAGTGTACTGAGTGCTCTCCTATTCCGGGTCCTCTTTCGGTGAAACACATATTAACAGAATGCATGAAGTACGACAATATGCTCTTCCTTCGACCTTATAAAATATTTTAGAGAACAATCCTGACACGATAGACCGGCTAATCAAATTCCTCAAAGATGCTAATTTATATAACCTGATTTAATTTTTATTCTCTCTGCTAAATTGTTTGCTTCAATGAATAATTAACGTTCGGTGCGGCCTGCTTGGGTGGGAGGCGGACGGCGGCCTGTCTTTGGTTCGTGGTGGGCCGCGGCGCTGAGTTTGGCCTCCTACTTACAGTATATTGTCGACCTGGAGTGTTTGAATGGCCTAGTCCCACCATGCACACCCTCGCTCACACTTCCCTAAGGACTCCTCAGGCAGGACTAAACAAGGAGCGAATTATATGGGGTCGGCTCGGTGCTTTGGTTTGCCTCGTGCCGGGACATGGCTTCCTGTTCGTGCCCCCTCCGTCGCGGGTGGCTTTCGACTGTCCACCTCCATATTTCGCGGCAAACGTTATGAACAATCTCCCTTCCTTTATAATCCGTAGCTGTACGTAATAAGCATTAATGATCCTAGAGGTTGGGATGTCATTTAAAAAAAAAAGTCGTTGGAATTTGAGAAAGTATAAAACCATTTATTCCTATAAGCAAAGATATGTTTTTGAAGTCTTTTATATAATTTGTTGACTGTCAAGTTTTATGAAGAGAGGATTATCAGGAACTCGGTCTTGGTAGTTGAAGAATTATAAACTAATTTGTAACATTAGTTTAAAACAAAATATTAAGCTCTCTAATTGTATACCTAAGCGGAATTTTACAAGTACAATATTTAAAAGTTTACGAATTGCTTTTAATGCCAATTTATCAAACTGGTAATATGATTACTGTGGTTCCAACAACCAATAAAATTGTATAAAAGTAAAAAACAAAACACATCTGTTTTTTCAGTGTGATTAGTGATGGTTGATATCAATAATCACTTTCTTTACAGCTCCTGAACATCTCTATGATTGGATCAGTAAATAAGCTTAAATAAGAATAACCCTTAATAAACACGTTTGACTTAACCAACATCATTGTTCCTTTTGCATGATTACAGTTTACTAAAAAGCCACAAAAAAAAACAAAAAAAAAAAAACAGCCATTGCTAAAAAAAAAAACCACCGCAACACGAAAGCAGAGGGAAAGAAGAGCCGCTGACTCAGCTGAGGAATGCGAATCACGTCTTCAGCAAAAGCGGGACAGTGCATCTACGTCTAGAGCTGCAGAGACACCCCAACAGCATGCCGAAAGACTTGCTGCCAATCGCTCCCGAATGGCTCGATCAAGAGAAAATCGATTTAAAGTTGGCGGCATTTCGCTACAATAGGGACGATGACTAACGCACCAAAGTTATGCAATGGAACCAGATTGACCATCAAAAACTGTTCACCAAATTTAATCGAGGCAACAATCATCGGTGGCAGATTCAAAGGCGAAGACGTACTTATTCCACGAATTCCAATGATTTCCAGCGATTTACCATTCCAATTCAAGCGGCTCCAATTCCCTTTGGATCTTGCCTTTGCTATTACCATCAACAAAGCACAAGGCCAATCATTGACTATTGCTGGCTTAATTTTGGAAAATTCATGTTTTACACACGGCCAGTTGTATTTGGCTTGCTCCCGAGATGGCACCCCAAACAATTTGTACGTTTTTACACCAAATAAAGAAACAAAAAACATTGTCTATCCGCTGGCCTTAAGATGAAGTAATAAATAAATATAATTTCCAATTTGCCTTAAATACATGTGTTTATTTTTTTATTGAGCCCATATCTACACCATATGTAAATTATTCTGTGAAAAAACTGTATGAGTATTCCATGAATTTTTATTTGAACGTCGTATATTTCGTTAAAAGCTCTATTTAAATCGTGTGATAATACAACACTAATGTTTGCATAGGGTCAGCAACGCCCTAAAAAAAAAAAAGTTGTTTGGCAAAACGAAGTTTGCCGGGTCCGCTAGTCTACATAAAAATGATTGATGTTTACGTTCATACTAAAATTCTTATTCCATTGACCAAAAAATTAAAGCAAATCCAAATATCTAGAAATGAATGCAAAATATTGTAACTTATGGCAATATTTATCTCCATTTTCGGCTAACGGGTTTGTGAATGAAAATAAAGTTAAAGAAGCAATTCTGTTGAGAATTTAATTTTCTAAAAAAAACAATTGGATTTTTCAGGGTCTCAGGTTTTTTAGAAATCGTTGTAAAATTAGAATTTGGAAAAAAATCTTAATTAATTTTGATTTCTTTAAAAGTTGAGTTTAAAATTGAACTATTGATCAATTTAGAAAAAGTAGTTGATCATCTTCAATCTTTATGAATCGTCTATAGTAATTGTCATATTCATTGAATGCGTATTCATATGATTACCCTTTTTTTATCTCTCGAGAATTTGATGAAAAATTGAAGAATTTCTATAGATAATCTATTCTGAATATGTTTCGTTTAATGATCAATATCCTATACGAATCACTCTAAACCTATTATATAAGCTAGGCCTATGTGTCAAAACTTTTAAAATGAAAACTTTTGGGCACATAATTTGTAAAACAATTGTTGTTATAACTATCTATTAATCGATTGAAAATAACATCTTAATAATTTTATAATACTAAATTCGTATTAGGTTCCAAATTTGGCACTCCCGAAACTTGGCTTTTCTGGTCAGCTGTTGATAACACTATCATGTCAGGTTATGTTGTCATAAGTGTGATAATCAAATTTGAACTTTATTAATTTTTGTTAGAGCGAAATAAAATTAATAGGTATGATTTAGTTATTAATAAACTATTCGGGAGTCAATATTCATTGTGATCACGACCTATGAAACTTTTTGTTAGATTTTTTTTATTAATTCATATGGTATTTTATTTTAGAAATTATCCCTTGAGTAATGGTGAAGAATTTTGCCCAAAATGGTAGCTTACATACAATTGCTTGGCTTCAGGTTAGTGTCTGGGGTTCCCCCAAACTTATGTTCATTGATTTTTTGCAAAAGTAATCAATATTTAAGTCATTTCAGACCTAAGGGGTCAGTGTTGATATGCCAACACCCCTTGCACACCTCAATAAACAAACATGTGACTCTCCCCAAAGTATTTACAAGTTTCAAACACCTGATTTGTGATAGCAAAATCTCAAGGCATAATCAAAGACTAAAAAAATTGTATTGCACAAAAGCAATTGAAACTCAATTAAAGAAAGTAGCTGAAACTAAACCTAAGCCCACATTGAAACTTATGCCTGGAGGAGAATTTAGAAAAGTTTTCAGCCTTGCGAAACCTGAAAGTGGAAGAATTACAGGTAAATATATATTTTCTTTTAAATGTTAATATTTTCAGTTGTAGTTCTGTATAAGTATTCATTATTCCTTTTTCTCCATAAAAAAAAAAAAACTATTTCTAAGTTTGATATTTCTCTACATTTATTCACTATTGCCCAACCATGACTAGCATAAATTAATTAAAGCATACCATTTTAAATGCTATTTCTTTTGCTATTTATTTTTAATTATTTTTTTCTCTGTACTTAACTTATTTCAAAATTAGGACAAAACAAATCAGTGTGTCTTAAGTGCTGCTTAATGTTTTTCTGGATTATTTATTACTAATATTGGCAATTGAAGTTATTATCATGATATATTTTTTTTTAAATTATTTTATAAGGGTAATATAAAGAAAATCATTTCCTACTCAGTAAAAGGATGCTTTTATCTTGCCTATTCATATACCAACAAACTGACTGGTATAAAAAATGAAATTACATTCTTCAAAAATGAAAAATTATTGTGCTTTTTTATTTTCACGTAAACCTTCTGCATCAGTTATAGTAAATAATTATAAAAGTAAATAAATAATTGTAGAACAGAGCTTCAGTCGAACCTGTCTATTAGGGAGGCGGATGGGGAATTGCTCCTTGCAATTTACACTTCACAGAGTGGTGGACCAATAGGTCTACCTACCCAGCTTCAGAGGCTTAGCCCGCCCGGTGCTTCCTCTTTGGGGATTTAAATATTCGGAAGGGCAAGTTTTCTTGAGGATAAGCGGCTTCCAATATCATCAACAATTTTCTCCTAATTTTCAGTGGCTTTCATCAAAACTTTAGTTCTTTAATTATCCAGTGAGATAGCTTAATTTATTAGCAAACTTACACTGTTAGGAGAATCGGAAATAAAGAATTGTTATAAATTGTTTTAGCACTGCAGCCATCACAAGTTATTTAATTTAACTAATTAAAACTCAATAAATCTGTATTTAAATTACTTGTTGACTATGATAAATATATTAAATGTGGAACTATTAATAATTTAACTTTTTAATTAAACCACTACATACTAATGTAATGTCTCCTGAGACATGAGATGTTTAATCAATCTGGAATCAATCTGAACTTTCTCCTTGACTGATTTGTGCTATTAACTAACTCATCCAATTTGAAAGAATATTCTTCTTTTGAAAAGAAAATGATTGGCCTTGTGCTTTGTTGATGGTAATAGCAAAGGCAAGACACAAAGGGAATTGGAGCCGCTTGAATTGGAATGGTAAATCGCTGGAAATTATCGGAATTCGTGGAATAAGTACGACTTCGCCTTTGAATCTTCCACTGATGATTGTTGCCTCGATTAAATTTCAAAGTTTTTGATGGTCAATCTGGTTCCGTTGCATAACTTAGTCATCGTCCCAATTGTAGTGAAATGCCTTTAAATAGGAGCTGTCCATTAGAACACATCCTACCCTTATTTTCAAGCAATATGTTGTTCCTCAGGAAATACGTTGATAACCTGTTTCTCATTCTTAATCCAGAAAAAATCTCTCTAATCCTTATTGCATTCTATTACCTAAATATCTAAAATTTAGCATAGAAATATATTCTTATCAACTCCCCTTCCTAAACACCCTTATCATCAGTAACACCAATGGCTCTATCCCCACTGACCGGTGCACAAAGAATTCTTGCTCAGGTCGTCTCCTCCATTTCACCTCATCACACCTCAGTCAGAAAAAAAAAATATGACAAAAAATCTCAAGAAGCTTGCTTTTTCTACTAATTACAAACTTCAAACAACAAAATCTATTTAAACCCACCTCAAAGACTCCTTCCTTCTCCCTAACAGAATCAATGTTTCAGAATTCCTTCTAATAGCTATGGTTCATATATTTGCCAAACCAAAAACCTTATTTCCTTTGGAAATTTAACTCATACCACCCTCGTCTAAAATTTACCATTGAAATGGAATCTGATTATCAACTCCCCTTCCTTGACACCCTTATTATCCGTAACACCAATGACTCTATCTCCACTGACTGGTATACCAAGCACACCTACTCAGGTCGTCTCCTCCACTTCATCTTATCTCACCCTCATCATTAAAAAATTACTGTGCCCAAAAACCTCATCTACAGATCACTCACACTCTCTGACAAGATATTCCATAGCAAAAATATTAAACGTGTAACTGACATCCTCCTTTCCAATGGTTTTCCTACTCACACTATTGAAAAACTTGTAAAAGAATTTTTTATTTCCACTTCTCCAACTATCCCTCTCCCCCAAAATAACGACCTCATTTTCCGTTATCTTCCTTATATTCCAAAACTTTCTGAAAATATTAAGAAATCTCTCAGAAAAACTTTCCCTAACCCTAAGCTTTATTTTTCCACCAATAACAAACTAAAATCTATTTACACCATCCTCAAAGACCCCATCCTCTTTTCTAACAGAACTAATGTCTACAAAATTCCCTGTTCCACACCTAATTGCCAGGGTTCTTACATTGGACAAACAAAAAACCCTATTTCCTTTAGAATCAACAACCATAAAAATGACATAATGAAAAAACTAATAAAAACTGCCCTCACTAAACATGTTTTTCATGAAGAACACACGTTTGACTTCGAGAACATAATAGTTCTTTTGACTGAACCCTATGAACACAAACACCTTTTATCTGAAACCGTTCACATTAACTTACAACACAATCCAAATAATGACATATAACAAATTTCTTCAACTTATTCAAACATTTTTAACATTCTAAAAACCATTAGCCCTCCTTCAAAATAAACCTGTCAAACATTGTTCCCTGTTCCAAAGTTACTTATTTCCAATAATACACTTCCTTTTTTTCCTTTGTCCTTTTTATTGCCCCCTTTTGAAACAGGGCGCTCTCCCTTTTTACCTTCTGCCTCTTACTTCCCCCCCCCCCACACTTCCACCACCTACGTTGTCTTTTTTCAAAAATTGTATTTTCCACTCAGTCATGGGAATGCGAACTTAGGGACAGGACGTCCTCTCTCGTCTTCATGATAGGCAGGTGTGGTCAATCACTGTTTTTAATTTTTTCAATAATTTTTTAATAGGTTGTTTTATGCATGTCTTCCCGGTTCTATAAAATATCTCCCTGGCGTTAATAACCAAAGGTTGACATGCCATTAAAAAAAAAAAAGTTTTCTTTTTATAACCTTCTTAGGCTGTTGTGTATCACAAAATGTACAAACGCATGAGTTAAAGGCATGTCTGCTTCACTCCAAATTGAAAAGAATTGTGCTTTATGTTTAGAACAGTGCTTAAATAATGAAATTCAAACTAATAATCTTATAAAATAATGGTCTTCATTCACAAAACTGAAACTATTCGGAACAGTGAACATATATTAAAAAATAAAACATAAAATGTTGTAATTAATTTCATTTTGCTACATCAGTGTTCCCATAAAAAATATACAAGTCATAGCAATGTAAGTGTTCAAGTATTTATGTACATAATAATGTTTTCTCATGAAGTAAACTGGTTGTTCTCATTAAAAATCGCTTCTCGGCCTCTTGGATAAGATCAAAGTGTAAAAATGTTCTTCCAATATCAATCTTGCATTTAAATATAATAATTCATTCATTCTGTATTTAATCACATTTTTTTTTCAAATTGGATGAGTTAGTTATTAACTTTTATTTTATTTTTTTTAGCTATTAGCTCAAATCAGTCAAGGAGAAAGTTCAGATGAATGCCAAATTGATTAATCATCTCATGTCTACTGATGTAGTGGTTTAATTAAAAAGATAAATTGATTGTTCCAAATTTGATAAACTTATTATAGAGAACAAGTAATTTAAATACAGATCTATTGAGTTTTAATTAGCTAAATTAAATAAATTGCAACTGCTGCAATTGCAATTTATAATAATTCTTCATTTCAGATACTTCTTAGAGGGCAAGTTGCTCATTAATTAATCTATATCACTTGATATTTAAACCTTTGATGAAAGTCCCTGAAAATCAGGAGAAAACCGTGGATGATATTGGAAGCCCCTTATCCTCGAAAAAACTTACTTCTCCGAATATTTAAATCATCTCAGAAGGGAGGGGTGGCTGGGCTGAAACTGGGTACCTATTGTTCCATGAGACTTCAAGAGCCCACATTTCTGTAAAGTGTAACATCTAAGGAGTGATTCCACATCTGCCATCCAATTGATGTGCTCCCTAATGGACAAGTTTGACTGAAGCTCTGTTCTATAATTATCCCTTAATAATTATTTACTATAATTGGTATATCAGAAAGCCTTAAGTATTTCATTTTAATATTGCATGTTATAAAAAGGACTTAGAAGGAGGAATCTATAAAAGTTAAATTACCGTTATGATTTCATTGCCCTGACTGTGACTGGTCTTGCTTCCAAAAGAAAATTACTTACCTCACAGGTTTTACTGCCTATGTTAAAATTTGGAGGTTGATTTTTGTGGGAATAATTAAACATACCATTTTCTTATTTTTTCTATTCTAGTAGTTAGTTCTGTGTATTTAACTGCTGTGGAGAGAGGTTCTGGCTTTATTGTAACATTCGGCCTCATACTTGATCGCCTATCATATATTTAATATATCTACTTTATTCGCTGATTGATATACCACAGAGTGTGATTATAGGTAGGAATGGTTTTATTTCCTCCATAAATGTCATTAAGAAGCTCTTCTTTTTGGTGGATTGATAATGGATCAAAATTTTGTCCTGGAGGGGATCGGACTCAAATGATGAAGGAATTAGAGCTAATAAAATATAGATGAAAAGTACTTAAAGCCATCTTCGTTTGAGGCAAAGGGGAGGTTTATAGGGATTGAAATTGGAGGGCAGGGTCTGTGCTTGTGAATTAGGATGGTATGTCAGTTTACTGTGGAAAAGGGTGAAGTGGGAAGAAATGAGGCCTTGAATAAAAGAGATATTTAAATTGTGGCGAAGGGAGGAATTGGATACGCAATAGGGAGCATTAGCGACCATTCTGAGAATTTTGGATTAGAAGGACTGGATTCTTTGGATGCTGGAAGGCTTACCATCGCCCCAGATTTCTAGACCATATGTTGAGATTGGTCATAGTAATGGATCAATAATGTTAAATGTTAAATGTGACTAAAAATTATTGAAAAAAGTTCTTGACTTTTAAACTTTTGTAAAATTTTATCATATTTACAGTTCATATTCAGACCTGTTATAAGATCTGAGAGGCTCTCTTCAATGTTATCTTTACTGTTATACCTCATATAAATAATGATTTTAAAGTCTTTACTGTTTTCCAAAATCTTGCTAGAGCCTTTGATTCTACAAACTGACAAGTCCTTGAACTATCTTGAAGTGTTCAGAAATAATTCTTCACAGTAAACTATACTGGACAACTCTTACACATACAATAACAAAATAATGAAGTGATGCGTACTTATTTTTACTTAGATTTTTGTCTCACATTCTTACTTTCAATGCCTAGTGGCCATATATCATGCTTACATAGGGTCTCATGTGCTGTAAGTTCTGATAATTTGGGGTGGTACAAATTTTTTAATAATTGAACCTATTTTAGTAGCCCTATAACTCGTTATTAAATTATTGCTCAGAGGTTCTTTGGCTTTCTCAACTTTGAAACCATAAACTTTTACCCATAACTTCCCTCCGTTCTCAAAGTTATTTGACTTGAACTCGTAAATATTGCATCATACACTTCGAACAAACTAAAACTACATGGATAACTTAACAATGTATTATAAATTTCTGCCATTGTTTTCAATAACTTGCCATTATATATAAAACAGTAATATTCAACAGACAACTGCCTTTAAAAATAAATTGCATCAAATATACCAAACAAAATGGATTTTAACACTTAGCATTGAGGATGTTAAGTGCTTATTAGTATCTGCATATTCTTGGCGACCCTCAGATCAACATAGTTGGGTGTAACACATAGTGAAGAGGTGTTATCATTTCAAATTCATACTCTAAAAGTATTTGTTATTCCTACAAATACATATTATAAGTATTTTTTCTCTTCACTTAGAATATAGGATTTTGAAATTGCCAAAATATTTTCAAATATTTAGAGATTAATTGCCAATATTTATTACTGTAATTATTTATATTTTTATTAATATCACTGTCACATATTATTCAATTTATTGTATAATAAAATAATTTACTTTACGCCTGTTATACTTTACAACTTTCTACTACACAGCCTGGGCCTTTTTTGGATGGGTGTAAAATACTTTTATTTACTAGTAAAATGTATGTGCATTTTGCATATTAAAAAAACACCCACTCATCTCTCTTATGCATCAAGCCTTAACAATCTTACCCTATGGTTTACTTCTGCATATAAGATTAGATTAGTCATTTACTTTTGTCTGTGTCCATTTTTATTGCTTCTTTCCTAAAGTGAAGTAGTATTAGAAAATATTTAGTTTTCATTATTTATTGTTGTGAATTCTATTATTATCTACTACGAAAATTTGGAGTAGATATAAAGTAGAAAAAGTAGTGCAATAGTTGTACAGAACTACATCTGTATTTTATATTTATTCTAGATTTATGTATGAAAACAGTTTTTTAGGAGGAGTTCTTCTTCTGTTGGTGTCTTCCACTGTAACAATGGCTGTGCCTTTTGCCTTAGGGAAAGTAATTGACATTATTTATGACTCGGATCCTTCACAAATGTCATACAACCTCAACACTCTTTGTGGTATACTTCTTGTTGTGTTTCTTGTAGGTGGCTTATGTAATTTTGGAAGAGTTTATTTAATGAACATCTCTGGTAAGTTATTATTATTATTTTTAAACTGACAATTTTTCAGTAAATAGAAAATAAATTCTGAGTAAAAATTGTTTCTATTTACATTAGTTTAATGCAATCTTAGAATAAGAAAATATTTGATACATTTAGAAGGTAGCTCAAGTTCTTTTATATTTAAAATGAAATATTTTAATGTCTTTGTTTCACTGCAGATAAATTATAAAATAATAATTTATAGAAGTTTATAAATAAATAGAAGTCTATTTATTGATAGAAGTTCTTTTTTATGGCACAAATTATAGTAATTTTTATCTGACTCTAAAGAGAGGTTTTTTTATTGGATAAACTTTTATTGGAGGGAGAGATTTAAAAACAGAAATACCAAAAATTGCATGGACTAACTGTTATCTACGATAAAGACTTTGGAATTGTGTCATGGAGTATTCTGTGCTTTATTTAAGATATTAATCTCCATCTGAGAGGAATTATTATAGGAGGTGTTTTACGACAAGGCCCCGCGACATTTAATCAAATAATAATTAGGTCTGCCCCCAGCGGAAGCTGCCACAAATTATCATATACATTCGGGGGATGGGGGTGGAGCGGCGAGGGGTTGCAGGAGAGGCTATTAGGTACCGAATTGGGGGCNTTTTTTAAAAAAAAAAAAAAAAAAAAAAAAAAAAAAAAAAAAAAAAAAAAAAAAAAAAAAGAACATAAACGGAGTGCTTCATTGATCTCGAGCCATCGGAGGAGGAACTAGACCCTCTCGGGAAGAGTGGGAGGGATGGCAATTCAATGGATTGCATTTCCTGTATAAGGTCGGATGGCGGGGCACTCCCTTCGGGCCTATCTCGGCCGAGGGCATTCTCGATAAAGGGAAGAGGGGTCGGGGAGCCGTACAAGGGAGCCGTGAATGCGGCCACAATCTGCAAGGACGGGATAAGGCTGTCCAAGCCTGCGCAGACGGCAACAAAGCGACTACTTAAGGACAATCAGGCGGTACCCTGAAGGATAATGATGGAGTAAACGAAAAGAATAAGAAGAAGGAAGGAAGGGAAGAGCGAGTGAGAAGGAATCTGACCTAGAAACGTCTGAACCGGATCTCAGGTGACAGAACGCGTCTGTGGACATGGCAAACTCAATGTCAAAAGAGTAATTTACAACGCGGAACGTCTTTCTGCTTTTGTTTTCCTTCTTCTTCCTGACAGGAACCGATATAGCACCAATTAACCTTGTGACGTTTGTCCCCTTGTAAGGAGTGCAGTATTTTTTTAGTGGTAAGCAAGGCAACATAAATAGAGATTGGAAATGCATCTTGGTAACTCCATTGCCTCTTGATTACTTCTAGGACTCAGTAATCCTGCTCTAGAGGTAGTACCATTGCAGACAGGGGGAATTCGGGTGCCGAGATCCTTAACCAAAGACCACTTCGTTATTGATCCTGTGCAACCATGCTCGTTATTCCGTTTGTCCCGGTGAAGACATATTATCTATTCATTTAGCGCCTGACGAAATAATAGTATTTAGGGGTTTTCAAGAGAAAGCATCTTCTGAGTGTCTAATTTTTTTTATTAATGCTTAAGATATTTTTTTTTAAATCCACAATTTTAGAAGTTGGACCATCGCGTTAAATATTTCAGTTGAATTTTAATACAAGGAGATACAAGCAGGGAAGCACATTAAAAGGTTTAAAAATATAGAAAATGAAATTGTAAATATCATAAAATTGTTATTTTGGGAAGAATAAAATCGAATAAAAATATTAATTTCTGGTTGATGGAACCTTTAAAGTTAATCATAATTACATTCGTATCTTCACATCTGGTAGTTTAAAAAAAAATGATGTTAGGCAAAATATTTGTTTGAAG
The DNA here is from genome assembly GCA_000696205.2 of Oncopeltus fasciatus. Taxonomy (NCBI): domain Eukaryota; kingdom Metazoa; phylum Arthropoda; class Insecta; order Hemiptera; family Lygaeidae; genus Oncopeltus; species Oncopeltus fasciatus. The sequence continues at coordinate 150,083 of KZ807561.1, forward strand.
AATGGACCTAAAATTCTGTAGCCTATACACTCATTCATGATTTTAATAAAAAAAAAAAAAAAAAACTTTGCCATTTTTAAAATACACCCTCTGGATTAGTTAAAAGTAAAAATTCAATCACAAAGAATGATGCGAATAATAAGATAATTCCTCAGATTCAGGAAAAATCCCTTAAATTTATTTTTTGAAATTAGCTTAAGGTCAGAAGAATGGTATTAAAATTTCATTAAAAAAAAAGGAAAATTAAAATTTTTAGAATTTGATTTTATACAATTCGTTATTGTTAAAATTATCTTACATTTTGATAACTTTAAATTGAATATTTGGAAAATGTTTTTTGTTTTGTTTATTTTATTCTAAAATGTTGCACAAAAAAACAAAGTCGAACTGAAGTATTTTATGCGTCATTAAATTATCTGTTATATTAATTATGTTTCTTATATTTAAAATATCCTCTTCAAGGCCTGGCTTTGCTGGAAGCAGTCAAAATAGGATCATTACAGTACAATTATAATATTTATAATAGGCCTATTCCAAACATGAAATAAATTATTTTATTTTTTATTTGCTAATAAAGAACGTTAATTAGGGCAAATATCAGTAAATAATGATATTGGATAGATCTCGAAAAATAATGCAGCTCCAAAAAATAATGAATTTAACAAACATTAAACAGTAGTCCCAAACTGGAAAATCTTTTGGATCAATCACTAAATAAAAACCTGGTGGACAAACAAATCTATCTTAATAAAGGTAAGTCGATGACGAAGATCGTACTTTCACCATACCTCAAATAATACTAAGGTTTCAGAATACTGTCAGCCAAAATTGAAGCGAAATTTGCACTGTAAAAGTTCGAAGAAACCTTCGTTTATGTTGATAGAGAGGGTTGTAGGGTTTGAGGTTGGAAGACAAGGTCTGTGCTAATGGATCAGGAAGGTATGACAGTTGACTATGGAAAAGTGTGAAGTTAGAAAAAATGAAAACATAAGGGATATTAAAATTGTGCTGAATTGGATACGTAATAGGGATGAAAGAACTGGAGTCTTAGGATTTTTGAGGCACCGAATGTACACCAGAGTTCTACAAACTTCAGATTGGTTGTAATAATTAATCATAAGAAGCAGTTATTATATGTATATGAATTACATATAAGATTTAAAATTAAGGCTTAGCAAACAAATTCTGAATTAATGCTTGTGTAAGATTATTTTGTAATTACACAGGCAGATAAATATTCAACTTTTAATTACCCATGCGTAAATTTGAATTAAATTAATGCGTAAATTTGAACTTGATACGTCTTCTAGAAGAATCCAATATTCTGAAGATGTAACTCCCAGCAAAAAAAAAAAAAAAAAAAAAAACTGTCAAAAGGTCGCTCTTTTCTTTCTCTGATGATATAAAATGGTGATCAGTAAGTTTATCTCGCCTTCCTAAAAGTTTGTGGCCAGTATACTTCTTCTACTTTACATGGTTGAGGAATTATAATAGATTAAAGTATTCGGGAAATTTCTGGTCTTAGATAAACTTTTATTGGAGGGAGAGATTTAAAAACAGAAATACCAAAAATTGCATGGACTAACTGTTATCTACGATAAAGACTTTGGAATTGTGTCATGGAGTATTCTCTATTTAAGATATTAATCTCCATCTGAGAGGAATTATTATAGGAGGTGTTTTACGACAAGGCCCCGCGACATTTAATCAAATAATAATTAGGTCGGCCCCCGGCGGAACCTGCCACAAATTATCATATACATTCGGGGGATGGGGGTGGAGCGGCGAGGGGTTGCAGGAGAGGCTATTAGGTACCGAATTGGGGGCGGTAATATGGGTTTATTACGGGAAGAGAGGGAGATAAATGGGCATAGGGAGGCTAAACTTACACAGGCCGGGGTTTATCTTGGCGAGTCCTATTCTGGTTACAAATCTTTTTGGTAGGGAATCTTGGGGGGTTTATTCATTCAGAGAAAGGGGATATCTCCGGGCATTCAGTATGCATGGAGGTATAAAATAGATCTACGGGGAGAGGATTTGTGGAGACCCCTCTCGTCTCTCTTCATATATATACCCTACATTCCGTTTACTAGAGAAATCAAATAGGTAAATATTGAATTTACCTCAAACTAACATCTGGTGAGGAACGTTCGGATAAAATTCTTCTCAGATTTTCCTTAAGAAAACCTTTTTACCCTTAAATAATCTAAAGGGTTATTATGACTACCAATGAATATAGAACTATCATACCTTCTATTATCTATCTTCATTGGTTTCTGCAAACCATCTTCTGTTGGCGAGCGCTCTCGGACATTGTCCATCTTCTTGGTCGAATACATGTGTTCACTGTCAACAGTTGAATACAGACAGTGACAGTGAACACATGTATTCGGCCAAGAAGATGGACAATGTTCGAGAGCGCTCGCCAACAGAAGATGGTTTGCAGAAACAAATGAAGGCGGATAATATAAGGTATAATACTTTTTACATTTATTGTAAAAATTTGAATTTATAAAATCTTATTAATACCTACTTTGGAATATATTTATTTTCCCAGTTCATTAGTAATTAAAATATTAATTTATTTNAAAAAAAAAAAAAAAAAAATCTCATATTATTACAGTAATCCACATGAGGTTCTTCATTTTCCCCATAATTGATATTTCCACGAACCTCAGGTCACCCAATCCCTCAAAGGCAAGCCTCGTATCCCTTTGAAATATACTGAATCTTATCCAGACCCCTCCTTCTACACCCTCTTCCTGCTCTCTTCTGCAGTTTCCCATAAGAAAAACAGGTCAGTCATGATTTAGTTACTGTAGAGCAGGAGTCTCCCCATCACTCCATTTGTTATGTTACTTTCATAATATTATTTATTTTTATCTTATGATGTTTAATATTCAGTTTTCATGCTTTTTATACAGTTGATTACACAGTTTTATCATTTCATTTATTTATTCATGTGTTGAATTATTATATATAAACATGTTTTATATTATTATTGTATGTTTTCTTTTGAAACTCAGCCCTGATGGAGGCCTGAAATTTATGCTGAAAAGTTGTTTCTCAATTTTGGGTTTAGTCGCCAGAAGTATGAATTTGACTAAGTCGAAAGTATGTTTGTCAGTAGTAGAGTGTTTTGAAAGAGCAGTAGTGATTTAATTATTTTTAATGTCATGTTGAAGGTTGCTGATTCTTCTTTTTATAGGGTTCTTTGTTTGTCTTATATATGTTATGGTACAATTTTGAGTAGCGCAGAGGATTTTGTAAATGACTTTACATCTGTCAGTATGTGGAATGGATTCTTTCAGTTTAGTGTATAAGTGTACCCTCATCCTATTTGTTATGTTATTCTCAGAATATTATAAATAATTTATTTTTTCTCTCTAATACGTTCATTATACAGTTTCATGCATTTTATACAGTCATTTATACACATTTTTATATTTTCATTTATTTATTCTTTATTAGATTATGACATATAGACATGTTTCTACAGACATGTTTCTATGTTTTTTTTCTATATTCAACTGAGATGAAGACCTGAAATTCAGGCTAAAACATTGGCTAAAATAAAAACTTTTTTTTTTTACAAATTTGTTTTTAATTCTACAACTACCAAGACTGAATTCCTTATAATCCCCTCTTCTTAATTTTATTATTATTATGGGAAACAGTGTCCCTTAAGAATAATTACAAGTAACAGAGTACAATATTTGAAATACAGCCAGGCTAGCATACTATGTATGAAAATAAACAGAAATAAAAATAAATAGCATAACAAATACAAGTAAAGATAATATCTCTTTCAAATTAATTTAAAACATACAATAATATGAATAAACATAATAAATTTTGCTTTTAATAAATTTGTAGAGTGCATATATGTAGCAGAGAACAGAGAGAATGACTCTATTGAAGTAAGAGAACAAGAGTAATTGCAAAATTATTGTAAACATCAATAAAAATAATAAAAATGGAAAAAAATCATAATTGTAAGGACATTATTATATAAATCATAATAACAATAATAATAATAATCACTTTGTCATGCATAACCGTACTGACTTGGCCAGGCATGATAAAAGAAAAAAAGGGTATTTTTGATTGATGTGGTTCCGGACACGAACAACTTAACTATTGTGTATACGGAAAAAAAAAAGGAAATACCGTAAGCTTTCATCTGAAATTTTAACGCAGTGGAGAGAAGTCGAAAGTGTCAAAAGGTCCCTATTATAATTTCAGCACTTGGTGTGGCGCCTCATACATTATCTAGCAGTCTTGAAGAACTAAGAGTTGATGAAGGATTAATATGTCAGATACAAGAGGCAGTATTACTACCAACATGTAGCATTGCAAGGACAATTTTAGAGGAAAAAGAATGAAGATCATGATTTTTTTTTTTCTAATTACAAGAAACGCTTGGACTCCTTGCCAGTCTGAGGTATACCAGGGATTAATCCCTGAGAACCCAACCAACAAAAGGGATTTATCCCAATGGAGTCCAAACACAAACTTAATGCTATAGTTCATGTGGCGCTTCAGTCTTGCTTCCAGATCCCTAGAGAGACCAGCGTAGACCACACACACTTAGTCAAAATGAGGCAGAATACCAGGAGTTGTTGGGTATGAAGCCGAAGGAGGTGTCAAGAATGATGGTTCTTTGGGAAATCTGGGAAATGGTTCTTTGGGAAATCTGGGAAACCTTCCAAGAGAGAAGACCTCTGCTTTTGCTAGAGTCTGCCATCCTTTGGTCCAGAAGCCCTCCTATAGTAGAATTTTGTACCTGAAGAGTTTTACAAAAAGTCATCATGTAAGGTCCCTGTTTATTGGTTTGTCAAAGGAGGTTACCAATTTTTGCTAAGTTGGTATCTCTCTTCTTTGTTTGTGTTATGAAAGAAACCGAAACCCATAGTTGGATAACTTAAAAATTAAATCTTGGCTATTACAAATTCTGCCATTTGGAAGTCATATTTAGATTTTTCAACTTATTATTGAGGAAAAAGTAGGAGCTAGTGACAGGTAATTTTTTTTTTT
>KZ807561.1:155196-167338 GCA_000696205.2 Oncopeltus fasciatus
TTTATAAAACAGGAAATTAGTAGTTTTTCCAGGCACCTTTAAGCAATAATCAAATGTCAAAAGCTTTAGATGTTAATAAGCTTAGGTTGATAGGCTAAAAAAAAATTGTTTACTTCTGTTATAAATAAGGTTCAATTTTTCTTTGGTCACTTCGGGAGATTTATCATTAATTGTAAAAAAAAAATTGGGAAACTATCAAACATTTTTAAACTAAAAACATCTTACAATGTAAAGTTTAATTTTGTTAGGGGAGGTCTTGTTTGGTGGATTCAGTTTTGGAAAGATTAACAGATAACGAAGGTATTATGAGATTGATTACAAATATTAAGGATCTACTTTAAAGAGAACTAGTTTCCTTTTGAGCCTTTACTCATGTGTGGTTAAAAATGAGATTTGCAACTAGTGAAATAATTTTAATAAATATGATTTTTGGCAAGTGATGTGTTAAAGCAGGGTGTGCTGCAAGGTTTTATGCTCAGCACTTTCCAAATCAGGTCTTAGCTTCCTATGAGGTAATGTTACAAATCATAAATAATGAATGTCAAGCAAATTTTTGTTTTAAAAGGGTACATTTAGTAGCGGTGAAAACGTACAGTGAACACCTCTACATAACGCTCCCTCTTTTCAGCTTTATTTAGTGAGTTGCATGGAAACTTGTGTTATCATATTTTGCAGACTGATGTAGGCAAGTGTCAGTGTCATATGTGCAAAGTTTCTCAGAAATTGTCTGTCAGGCTCACCCTTTATTCAGTGAGTGAATATAAACTACTCTTATAAAAATTGATTGCTATCAGATGAACAGCCTGTACCCGATAGCTGTGAGCTGTAGGAAAGCTACGTTTAGCCCGCCACCCCCCATCTTTGTTAGAAATTTACAAAATTTCCACTTGATGTGTAACCAACTCGACGAGCCCATTGGTCGCGGACGATACACTTGCATTGATAGGCAGAATGACACAAAATTCATGCCTCACAGCTCAGACACCTATGCTGAGGAGTCACTGGACACACCATTACCAATATCCTTGCCTATTAAGGCAGCAACTCCTTCTGAGATCAAGTACATTATTGGTTAATAATAGATGGTTATCTGCCTAAAAGCTCAACGGAGCTGGTTATTCTAGATTCATTGAAGAGCAACTCCCACAGCTTCTTGAAAATGTACCCCTTTGTACGACGGATCTTGTTTACACATCTTCCCAGCAAGAAGAGCAGTTAGTTAGCAGCATGTTTTACAACATGTGGAAAGGTGAAGGTGGACAAATTTCTTGGACAACAAGGTCTCCCAATCTGACACTGCTTGCTTTTTTTCTTATAGGGGGTAACCCACCCATCACACAAAATCAGACAAGGGAAGTATTATTATATTTTGATGCCTGCTGTTCAGTTAATCTCAGATATAGAGAGCAGTAAATAACCTCCATTTGAGAATACTGATGTGCTTTCAAGCCAAAAGTGGCATTTTGAAGACACAATTCACGCTGTACAACCTGATTAATGTGCATTTTTAAGAACTAATGAATAATTTTTTCTGTTATTATTTACAGTGACTCATATTCCTGTGATTTGTATTTTTAACAAAATACTGTATTATTATTTAAAAAANTTGACAGTGACTCAAATTCCTGTGATTTGTATTTTTAACAAAATACTGTATTATTATTTAAAAAATTGTATTACATAAATAAAAAAAACTTCCTTCAAAATATTCATAATAAACCAAATTCGGTGGTTTCTATATTTAAAAAATAAGATGTCCTGCCCAACATTGGACATTACATTATTTCAAATGGAGAGTTCTTTGACGGTAGATATTATTATTAGATGTTTTTTTTGTTGGGATTCGGACAAGGTAGATCCAAAAAAATCAAATTTTAAATTATCTGCCAATGTTTCAGTTTACATTGTAATCCATCTTCAGGGCTATCAAGAAGGCTAGAGGGGACGTTGTGTCCCACAATTCTGAAGATGGCTTACAATGTAAGCCGAAACATAAGCAGATAATTTTTAAAATTTGTATTTTTACTTAATTTACCTTGACCGAACCCTAACAAAAAAAAACAACTTTAATTACATTCTTTCTTAATTTGCATACTTTTTAAAAATGTTTCATAATATAAAAGTTATATTTCATTTTGCACTTATTTTGTTTTATACATTTTTTCATAACACTAAAATTAATGAAGATTTTAAATTTTGGTCTTCCTTTAAACCTCCTTACTCTCTGAACTAATATTAGCCACTAACAAACTCATTCAACAGTTTCATTATTTTAAAATTTTGGACAGTAGAGAGCATACAGACAATATAAATTTCATACACTCAGGGCAAATGCGTTTCCTGCTTAAATGGTTGATCTGTGCAATAAATTCAAGAGAAAAAATTAGTAGAATGTGGGACTTGTTTTTAGTTGTACAAGCGATTTTCTGTACGAGTAAGTGTCACCTGCAAATCCGAAAGCAGGGGTTAAAAAATAACCAATTTCACATACACTGTTTTAAATATCAAAAAGTTATAAAAGAAACCAAAACCTGCAGTTGAACAACTTGAAAATTAAAGGTGTTGGGTCATTTCAAAATCAGCTACTTGGATGTCAAATTTAAATTTTTTAAATTTATTATGAAGTTGGAAATAGGAGCATGTGACAGGTCATTTTTTCATACTTTATCTACTGACAATATTATGAAGGAAGTTTTTTTTATTTATGTAATACAATTTTTTAAATAATAATACAGTATTTTGTTAAAAATACAAATCACAGGAATTTGAGTCACTGTCAATAATAACAGAAAAAATTATTCATTAGTTCTTAAAAATGCACATTAATCAGGTTGTACAGCGTGAATTGTGTCTTCAAAATGCCACTTTTGGCTCGAAAGCACATCAGTATTCTCAAATGGAGGTTATTTACTGCTCTCTATATGATCATTATATTAATCTTTGTTATTATTTGAGCTGGAAGAAGCTATATATAGAATTAATTTTCTAACATTTTTGTTCTATAAATTTTATACATGAAATACTTGTTAGAAGAAATTTATGAATAAAACTATGATGTTTAAACACTTCCCCCTCTCTTCTCTTACCTGGTCAGTCTACTTTTTGCGCTCATTGTTTTCTCCAACTCTTCTTAATTTCTTCAGTTGTTCCTATTTAAATCCATCCTTTATGAAACATGAGAAATCTGCTTAAGTTTTGAATTACCTGTGTGATTGACTCTCCTTTATTTATTAAAGCCTTAGCACTTTCAGAAACAAAGATCTTGTCTTCAGAGTAAATAGGTGTTTTGAAAGTATGCATTTAAACAAAGCCTTAAACAACTTATTGTTAAATACAACAATTTATTTAAAATGTACAGTATTTTCTTAGTTATTGAAGGGAAAAAAAATTGTTATTCTTCCTTACATTTATCAAAATTCTCTGAAAACAAAGTACAGAAGGAAGATTGCAATGAATTTACTTTCAACAATCCATTTCAAAGCCAATAGATTTATGTTGAGCTAATGCAGGTGAAATCATTTTTATTTATCAAGCTTAAAATACCTTATTGTAAATCAGTAAATTTTTGTTGAAAATTTTAACTTCCAGCATTAATAACTTTGTATGGGTATGGTAATTATAATAATTTGGAGAGAATGTATACAAACATACAAATGCACATATAAACCTTATGTTTTTCACTTATATAAATATATATATTAGAATTTCCTACAATATGAAAGAGTTTTGTTTTGGAAAATGCAATGCTTAAAGCCATTGTTATACATTCTTATAAATATATAAAAATCTATTATTTTTTTCTGTTAACCAGGTATTTTCTTGTGTTTTTGCTCTGATCATTATTGGTTTTAAAATACCTAATGATCAGTTGTAACAGAAAAATATTTAATCATGTAAAAATAAAAGTTAATTGCCTATATAATTTTTAACAAAAACCAAATCCCTGACTAATCTCTCGTAATTTATATTGAAAATTAAATAAATTGCAAAATTTACATAGAATTAGTACACAATTATGTATATTTATCCTCATTTATATTTAACTCATGTTGAGAGCTGCTTTTTATTCAAAGTATTAGCTATAACTGTTTATTTACTGACAATTGATTCATATACTGAAAAATGTTCTTTTGTATGACCATCTTCTAAAACTTAGTTCTTATGTAATTGAAAACAGTTTCTTTTTTAATTACTTTTTATTTATTTTCCTTCTTTTTTCTGTTTACAGCTCAACGTATTACAAAATCATTAAGAGAAAAAGTTTTTAATTCAATAATGAAGCAAGAAGTTGCTTTTTTTGACAAAGCAAAGACTGGAGAATTAATCAATCGTCTGTCAGCTGATACATCCCTTGTTAGCCAGACACTTACTACTAATATATCAGATGGCCTAAGATCAATAATCATGGTGTCTACTGGAATATTTATGATGGTAAAATACTACTATATTAATATAAAACATTTCTGTGCTGCAGAATAATAGTGATTAGAGTAAACCAGAGTACTGTTTTGTCTCAAGCATTAATTTTATACACTCACATGTGCCCACCCTCTCGTAAACCTGCGTACATACACACTTGCGTGGGATAGTGAAGTTTTAGTCTCTATCATTTTGGGTCTTTAGTCAGTAGGAATAGAGAAAATTTAAATTATTTTAATAAAATCTGTCAAACTCTGTACCTACTATCCTTAGAAATTCACTAAAAATAATTAGTCATTTTCACCCCAATGGACATTCTTTTCTCATATTTTTAATTACATGATTAAAATTAAGCATATTAAGACCAATTCATAGATAGATCTTTCTGATTTTATCTTTAAAAAGTACACTGCAAATTACCTTAAAACACTTTTCAAAAAAGAAAATAAAAAGAAAAGATTAATTAACCATAACAAATTTTTAAATTTAAAAGCGACATGCCAAATTTCATTTAGAAAAGCAGTTAATTGTGCCTTACTAAATGTAAAATTACGACTCTTTTTATTTATAAAAATTTAAACCCCACTACTAATTGTTGTATTAACCATGTGCTGAAAATATTAGGAAATATATTTTATATATTTTTATGTATTTGCTTAATATTATTTTTATCTACCTGCATATATTGCCAATGTTTTGTTATGGCCTATGGGTCAATAATAAAAGGTAAGATTAATTGAAGTTAATTTTTTATAACAAATAAATACACCTACTAATTACAGCTAACAATTGAACTTACTGCTCTTGCTAATTAATTAATAAATAAATAGAATAGTAAAGTACTTACAGCTAATTAATAAATGTGTACAAGTAAATTAAATGTGCTCATTTACAATGAGGCCTCTATATAACTTGCTAATTAATGTACTATTTATTTACTGGCACTGCAATGGCTATGACCACTCCGATTCTCTAAGACACACGATCTGACACTGAAACTGACAATGATTCTGGGGGCTGCAGTCGAGCTGCTTTTATAACTTCATGGAAGGGGCGAGGATGGCCTAAATGTATATAATAGCTATTTCTCAGTAACCATAATTTTTCCTCTTCAAAAGTAAGGAAGCAGCTCTTGGTATTCTTCAATTGGCTCTTCCCATGCTGGTCTGGTCCTCTCATTACCTAGTCTTTAACAGTATGTATTATTTATTTATTGTGGTGAAATTGTTTTTGTCATCATTCCTATTTCTGTGTGTATGGCCAAATATGAATGAAGTGCCATATGTTTGCATCTACACTTCTGTTCTCAAACATACACACACAGTTATTTTTCTTTTTGTGTGTGCACTGCACTCTCTATCCCACCTGTTCTTGTTATTATATATCTATATATATATATATATAAAGACTAGTAAATAATGTTTTNTATATATATATAAAGGAATGTTTATAGCAGAGCAACTTAATAAATTAATGTAAATAAATAAATTGACAATACACATCACAGACATATGACAGATAAATACATTATTAGACAAAAATAAAAATAAATAATACATATTTTCTTTTATTTTAGTTTTTAGGACAGTAGATGTTCTCAGAATAGTGTTTTAAAAAATATATGGGAAAATATAGGTTTTGTGTACCTGGACTCAGAAGTGAACGCATCAAATAATCAGTTGAGTGATACATAAAAGGATTGCACTGGACAATGTGTATTACATCAGTTTTGTAAAGTTCATCAAAAGTAAATTTTTTTAAAATTAATTCTTTAACTACTGTAATAAGGAAAGGACAAGGAAGCGTTTACTAGAGACAATTTATATTTGTTATTATTAGTTTATTAGTAATCTATAGAGCATTATAGATTTAAATGTCTTTTTTTTTTTACGTTAATGAGTAATTTAAGCCCCACTGGTTGAAGTAGATCCAGAATGAGTGATCTTTCCTTATCTCATTTTGCCAGATTTCCCTTATGGGAATCAGCTATTGGTTTGGTCCCTTTTTGGAAAAAGTTCTACTGGTTTTCACCAACCCTATATTGGAGAAGTAAAAATATGGTTAATTTTTCATAGTTAATGTTTTTTCAAGTAAGTAAATACAGGAGATCCATCAAAACAAGAAGAAGTTTCAATTGTTCAAGAAAAGATACTGTTTATAATTTTTGTCAAAGAGTACTATGTCCATTAAAATTGTTGTAAATATTTATGGAAACACAGTGTGGAGTGCTATATCTACTGTAGACTATGAAATATATAATTCTTCATAAACAAAAGAATTTATTAAAGTAATATGAAGTTGATGATAATTACCTTAAGTGCTAAACTTGCAGCTTATTTATGTGTATTCTCTAACTGAAAATTCCATTCAAAGAATCTATTTTGTAAACTAACTGTTGCATTCACCATTATGAGATAAGACCAAACTCTTTCAAAGTTAGCCCTTGGATAATTAATTTATTTTTCCTTTTTAACTCCTCAATTGTAGATATTTCATCAGGATTTCTTAATGACTATAAATTAAAATTTTTAAAACAGAATAAAATAATAAAAAATGTGAATTAATTATATTAAGTATTATCCGTTGTATTAATAAACACTGAATGTGTTTAAAAAATGTCATGAATAATAATAAATGAAATTTTACTCCGATTGTGTTCTTTACACTTTTTCTTCACAATACTAATAATACAAATATTAGTATTAATTAAAATATAAAGACATTAAATAGATAGTTTTTGTTCTTTTTACTGTAGATATTATTATTAGATGTTTTTTGTTGGGATTCGGTCAAAGTATATCCAAAAAAATACAAATTTAAAAAAANTGAGTAATCAAATAAATCATCTAATAAAAAAAAAAAAAAAAAAAATTAAATGGGGACGTCGTGTCCCTAAGATCACATTTTCATAACTCAGAGGAAAGGTTTTGAAAATTGTGAGACTTATGTTTGAATAAGTTAAAGAAATTTGTTCTATGTCAGTTCTGTCATTAACTGGATTGTGTTGTAAGTTAATGTGAACGGTTTCAGATAAAAGGCGTTTGTGTTCATAGGGTTCAGTGGAAAGAATGGTAATGTTCTTGAAGTCAAATGTGTGTTTTTCATAAAAACGTGTTTTGTGTGGGCAGGAACAATTAGGAGTGGAACAAGGAATTTTAAACAACATTGGTTCTGTTAGGAAGGGAGATGGGATCTTTAAGGATGGTGTAAATGGATTTTAGTTTTTTTTTAGTGGAAAAAGAAAGCTTAAGGTTAGGGAAAGTTTTTCTGAGAGATTTCTTAAATTTTTCAGAAAGTTTTGGAATATACGGGAAAGAATGGAAAATGAGGTCATTATTTTGGGGAAGGGAAGACGTCAAATTGCTCATGAGTCGGATGGATTTCATTATTCTTGCAGTCAGTGAAAAATGGCTAGTGCCTTCTCTTCCGGATAGTATCATCATGTTGCCAGGGTACAAAATTTATAGGAATGATAGAATTGGAAAGAGTAGAGGAGGAGTTGCTATTTTTGTGAAGGGATATCTATTGAGTTGTTATTCTTGAATAATCCAGATATATCACCCTGAATTCTTGTTTTTAGATGTTTCCACTGGCTACAGAGCTTTTTTGGTTGGAGTAGTGCATTGACCTCCAAAGGGGGATGATTTCACAGAGGTGGAGACTACAATATCGAAGTTCCTGTCTACTTATTCTGATATTGTTTTGGGTGACTTGATTATACGGCATCGATAATTTCAACTCTGCATAGCTTAGAGCTACTTTGATACACTTGGTCTTCAGCTGCTTCCTCTCAATAGCGGAATTACTATATTCACGTACTGTGAATGCTGAGACCTTGATTGACCACATAGCAGTATCGGATGTATCCTTAGGCATGGTCAAATTGAGTTCCAAGGAATATCTACTCATGGCCTAGTTTTTATCTCCTACAAGTGGTGCGTGGTTCATTTCAGGGATGTCCTGGAATTTTTTAGAAATCTAAAAAATATTGATGAAGAAGCATTCAGACGAGATGTGGAAAGTGTGGACTGGAGCTTTCTTATTAATTCTAAGGATGTGAATTTTATGGCAGAGGAGCTTAATAACAAAGTCACAGATCTTTTTGATCTTTGAGCTCCTTTGCATCGTCAAAAATCTAGGCCTCCCCCATGGATGAATAGAAAAATTAAGGGACTCAATGCGCGCTATGATTTTTTCTTTTGGCTGTATCATAATAATGGTTGTGCCGAGGATTTTTAAAAATCCAAGTACTTTAGAAATAAAGTAAAAACGGTGATATGCAATTCTAAAAAAAACATGCCTTGCAGAGTCTTTAATGTCATGTCCCAGCTCAAGAGTTTTTCAGGAGCTTAAGGCTCATGGCATCGTCATTTCTCAGGAGGAAAGAGACGTCCTGTGTTACTTGGAAAATCTTAATAATTTCTTTGTCTCTCCTCCAGTGACAACATACCATTTACCCCCATAATTTGAAACAAATGAAGCAGTGGATGAAATTGTCTGGGAGGAGGTAATGAGTGATGTAACTTGGAATTTAAGCAATTAATGAGAGGGAATAGAATAAAAAAATCTATCTGTCCCAGCCAGGAATCGAACCTCCTACACCGGCCCGGATAGCAGGAAATCCAGGTTCGATTCCTGGCTGGGACAGATAGATTTTTTTATTCAATTCCCTCTCATTAATTTTTTAAAATTTATGTGGGATAAAAAACCACAACCAAATAAAATATTTATCTTGGAGTTTAAGTTGTATTAAAAGTCGGGCTGCAGGTGATGATTCTCTTTCAAGGTGGATGATTGAGATGGTTGGAGCAAATGAAGTGCTTGCCCATATAATTAATGCCTCGCTTCAGCAAGGGGTTTTTCCTGGCCTGTGGAAGCGTGCAATTTTTAAGGCCTATTCAGAAGATAACAAAAGCGAGTGCACCAGAAGATTATAGGCCTGTACTATTCCTGCCAGTGTGCTTGAAGATAATGGGGAGATCAGAAGCAAGGCAGTTGAAGCAGTTCCCAGAGGGTAACGAGATGCTAACTCAATGCCAATCAGGATTTTACCAGTGGCGCAGTACACGCAGTGCTCTGCATATTGTTACGATGGACATAAGGAAGGCTATCGACAATAGGAAGGTGACTGTTTAGGTGTCCCTGGATCTCTCGAGGACTGTGTCAGTCATCAGCTATTGATCAGGAAATTGGGGGCTGTTGGAGGATTTACTGTCATGGATAGGTTCTTACCTTGCTGACAGGAGGCAGAGAGTAAGGGCTGGTGGCCAGACCTCTTCTTAGATTAAATGCTGCTCAGGGGTGCCTCAGGGTTCTGTACCACTGTGTATGGTCTATATCATTGATATAGTTAGAGGTGTAAAGTATAGTAAAATTCACCTGTTTGCGAATGAGGTTGTGATATAATATAGTGGATATCCAGTTATTGGTAGCATTGCGGATTGGTTTCAGAGAGTAAATGAGGACCTTGCAAGATTAAGAGGTCATTGAGTTACCAGCTGTCCCTTAATCCAAGCAAGTCACAGTGGGAATTGGTTGGTAGTAGTAGTAGTAGTAGATCATTGAAGGGCAATCAACTTTTAGGTTATTACGCCCTATAAATACCCTTTAATATGTTTACTATAAATTAGTTAATAAAAGACAGGAATCAGGATTATTTCGACCACTATAACAACCTAAATTAATGGATTTTTTTTTTTTTTTAAATATTATTATTATATATTTAATAAATTATAATAAATAAATTATTATTAACTAAAATAATAAATGATATCTCATTCTTTAATTTAGATTTTCCAGGCTATACCTGCTTTTTTAAGAAAGTTTAACAGCCCATCCACTGTAGAGGGGTTGTTCCCAAGGGCACTCCGCCATATTTACTTGATGCTAGCTAAATGTGATTTAAAACTCATACCTAAACTGATCATTTGCAGTCAGTCAATTCCTAAAAGTAAACAAATGAGAATACTAGAATTTATGTTCAATAGCTCTCTCTCTGACTTAGAATTATCAGGCACTAGCTTAGCGAACAGTTTGCGAACAGCATCCATAGAGGAGATAGAGACAGTTATTGTCAGAACAGGTCAAGGCGAGGTTGGTGTCCTCTTTGATTCTTCCTTTGGCCTGGTATTGTGATTCGGTCTACATAGACATTAACAGCACAGAGGACATCCAGATTCAGAGGGCTCTCTCTCTCTCTCTCTCTCTCTCTCTCTCTCTCTCTCTCTCTCTCTCTCTCTCTCTCTCTCTTCTTTTGGCTTTCTCTCTTTTTCACACACACATTTTATGACATCACACTATTACTGTGTGTATGTGTTGAGAAAAAATTAATTATTTTTTAAAATCTTTCTTTAAAACTATTTTAATAGCTACATTCCTTTGCAATAGCTAAAATTGTGCAATCATATCATAAGGGGGCAGTGCTGGGAGACAATAAAGAAATTAAGGAAGATTTCACCTGTTTTTCATTTTTGTAATTAATTCTCTCTATTCTATTTCAAAAGTAGTGTATTAATATTAGTAATATTTAACTACATGAGCATTAATATTCCATTTTATTGTTTGAAATGAAAATATTTTTTAAAAAAATTGTACAATTTGAAGTATTTTGTTTCATATTCATTAATTTCATTATTTTTTATTTCACTTTCAGTTTTACATGTCACCATCACTGGCCCTTGTCAGTCTTGTCATAGTTCCACCAGTTGCTGGAATGGCTATAATTTATGGGAGGTTTATCAGGAAACTCACTACCAAAGTTCAGGTAAGTTTTCATTACTCATGTGCGTGCGTGTGCTTATATAAACCACTAACAAGATTCACTAATCATATTGATCTCTAATCGCAGACTCACCATCATAATAAACACCTGCCATACATGTGAGGATATGTAATGTACAAGATTGATCACCTAGGTGACATATGTTGGGGTGGAGCTGTCACCTTAGTGAAAACCTATAGAGGATACATAGATTATAGCAGTCTCACTTTAATTCCTTAACAGAATCCTTCTAAGTCTCCACAATTCTATCAACCTACCCACTCTCCATTTTCCTCATCCCAATTTACTCTTCTCCCTTTTAACGAATGCGTCAACCAGAATTCAAAACCCAAATTTGATCCCTTGGCCTTCTTTAAATTGCAAGGGAAGATTTTAATGTCAAGGAATTACTTTGTGGAAGCCCCTCGCCATCACCAGTGTTTTTGTTTTGAGCAATTTCTTGCACTCCCAGCATTACCAAAGTATTTTCCAACCCAATTTAAACTATTAATCTTAAATCACCAGATATCTTCATTACTTCTGGATGGAATAGTATCTATTTAATTGCTAAACTCTTAGGCGACCTCTTCTTTAACAAGTCTCCAATCCTCGTTCCCCTTAACTGTGCTACATTCCTGTTTACCTGAAGCCCATCTCCAGGACTCGTCGACAGGTCAACTTCTCATGTAAGCATAGAAAGAATTGTGGAATTGTAGATAATCCTAAAAACTAAATTAAAAGTTTACTGAGCTTCAGATTTTTTGCTAGCCATCCAAGACAGTATTTATTCTGCCGGGAAGCCCAGAAAACCCTCCACAAACTGAGGTCCTATATTT
Source organism: Oncopeltus fasciatus (assembly GCA_000696205.2). Classification (NCBI taxonomy): domain Eukaryota; kingdom Metazoa; phylum Arthropoda; class Insecta; order Hemiptera; family Lygaeidae; genus Oncopeltus; species Oncopeltus fasciatus. The sequence continues at coordinate 167,212 of KZ807561.1, forward strand.
CTTTTCCTCTCAACAGCCTTGCACCAGAAGTTCTAGACTGTCTAGTGAGTGATTTATTTCAGATCAATAAAATAAACTGAACCTAGATTATTGATACAATTACATATTTTAGTATATATATATATAT
>KZ807561.1:172372-185128 GCA_000696205.2 Oncopeltus fasciatus
TAAAAATAATTAAAATAATATTTTATATTTATGCGTATAGCACAGTGAAAAACGTTGCATAATAATTTAGGAGCCAGAAAGGTAGAGAGAATGTTTAAAATGTTTTTGTGGCATTGATAAATTTTGGTACTAGATTGGAAGAAGTGGAAATAAAGGAGGTGACTCAAATAAGTTAGCTTGGTATATCAGTCAGTTCAATATATCCGTCCAGTTTCTAATGAGAAGTATATTTTGAAAAGGGAGACAATTGTTCTATCCTTGTGAGAAAAAATATACAGTTTCAGAGATTCAACCCCACCACCCATTAACTACTCCTGGTAAAATGTAAATTGATCATTAAAGGTAATAATACATATTTTGTACAGAATTTTTAATGCAGTTTTTTGTTTCTATTTTTCATAAGGATTCTCTTGCTAGTGGAACACAAGTAGCTGAAGAAAGAATTTCAAATATAAGAACTGTCAAGGCTTTTAGTAAAGAAGAAAGAGAGATGGGAGTCTACAGAACCAAAATGGAAGAGGTACTCAGATTAGCCATGACCGAGTCTCTGGCAAGGGGAATATTCTTTGGGATGGTAAGAATATTTTGAACTACTACAAATTTAATTGTTTAAAAAAAAATATTTGTGAGAATTATATTGGCGTATCCCGCTTAGATGTTGCTTGTTAAGAGGACATTTTTTTCATTTAGCCTTATAACTGGATAAAACCGAAGGCTACCAAAGAAATATGTGGTAGCACAGCTATAAAAAAAAAAAAAAAGAACTGTGTGTCACTCTGGAACTGCATAAACTTTGCAGATTTCCAGTCCATGATAGGCATAAGTAAGAGTAAATTATTAATGGGATCTTAAGAGCTAGAAAGTATCATAAAGGAAAAGTTAAAGTGCTGAATCTAAGCTGTCAGGGAGGGGAAAGGTGATGAGACACTGAAGCCTCTTAGTTCATCTTAAAAATATTTCTTATATGAGTCTTCTATAAAAAAATTTATAGAATATTTATTTCATCATTCTTATGAATGATAGCTAATTAAATTATACTCTTCTTATATTTAATAATTTTTAATTAATCTAATAATAACAAATATTTTCTACAAGCATTTGTGTGGGATTGTGTAAAATGAGAGTTTACCTTCAAAAAGTTTTCAAATTTTAAGTTTACTGAGGATCTTCTATGGCATTAGTTATCCTTTTGTCTTCTTTGTGATTGTACAAGAGTTTGTTGAACCTAAATAATAGAAACTACTGAACCATTAAATGCAAGGGAATAGATTAAAAAATCTAACTGTCCCAGTCAGAGCACAAACCTGGATCTCCTACTATCCGGGCAAGAGCGTAGAGTTAGATTTTTTATTCTATTCCTTTGCATTTAATCATTTAAAATTTATGTGGGATAATATACCACACTTTAAAAAAATATATTTATAAAATAGAAACTACTCTTTTATCACTTAAAAATATTAAAATTCTGGACTTAGAAAAATATTGAAGAAAAATTTATATTCAAGTCAGGATGGGTAATATTTTAAAATATTTTGTCTCGTAGAAGCAATTCATTCTAAAAATATTTACCATACTTCATTAAATTTGGATATAATTCAGAATAAATGAGAAAATTTAATTTATAAGCAGAGTAAAACAATGGTTGTAAAGGTATGAGGACTAAAATATGCTCTTGACTGAGTTGGAAGTTAGAATAAGAGAAACCCTCACCCATCATGGTTATAATCGTTTATTTATATTTATTTCTTAATAAGAGTTTTTCATAAAATTTTTATAATACATAAATGTTTGAAAATTGCATTTTACACCTATTATGTTCTATAAACATTTTGTTATGCTAATTGTAACACAAATTTTAAATTTTGATGTCCCTCCAGACCCCCCCCCCCATATTAAACTTCTAAATGAATTCCTCGTAGTGCTTGAAATGGAAAGCCTAAATACTGAATTTGGTTTCTACATTTTAAAAAAATGAAGGGTCTGCTCAACTCAAACGTACAGTCTTAAATATCTTCTTTTTAAATGTTATAAAATATNATTAATTTTTAAAATACTAATTGTGACAAAGAAATTAAAATATGCTAAATATGCTGAATTTTGGTCTCCCTCTAAACCCCCCCCCCTCCCTATCCTCAATCCACTTCAGCTATTAACAAACTCATTCAACTGTTTACAAAGAAAAGCTTACATATTAAAAGCTTAACGCACACATACTTCTCTATGTAGGATTGGTGAAGATCTGCTAAAATATTTCAAAGGCTGGGTCATGGTATCAGTATGAATAATAGCTTCATTCATGAATCTCCCTTATGGGCAAACATTCTAAAGGAAAGCTGAGTTTTTATTTAGCATATACAGAACAATAGGAGTGGGGCTTTAGAAAGTTTATGTATAAATTCATTAGTTTATTCAATTTCTGCATAACAGAAATTTTATAATCAGTGCTCAATTTTTAGAATTGAGCTGAGCCAAACCCCACTTCTTTTCTATAATATTTATATGATAATAGTACACGATCGAGTATTTCCTATGCACCAGAGGTTACCATATAAGGATGTCTAAAATTTTAATTGTGAAAAAAGGGCTCCTTCTCAATGATTCAATAGTATTTGAAAAACAGGGGAGATAATATTTTTAGAGGTCATAAATATATTTAGAGCTAACAGATCTATATACTTTTATAAATGAAATTTAATATACCATGAATGAATAAAATGTTAGACTATAAAATTTCACAATGGAGATAGATAGAGGTTAGTGGGGATAATATTAAAGTTGTTTTATATGTTGTTTTTTTTGGGTTTTTTTTTTTTCAAAAATATCACAGAACTCAGATTTTTAGGCGAGGTAAATTATAATTTAAAATTTCAGCCCTTATTCACAATTGAGACAGCTCCTTCAAGTGAGTTATTTTCAAAATAAATACTTTAGTTCCAGAGTTTTGAGAGTCTGATAAGGAAGTAATGGCTAAATGCTATGGTTTTGTAAGGATAAGGTTAAAGGTTGGAATCCTTGAAACTGGTGTTATGTGTAAATATGGAAGATTTGAAAGTATAAGTATATAAATATTTTCTTCAAAAAGATAGGTAAACCTCTCTATATATGGAAATATAATTCTGTGGCGTGGGCACACCTTGGAAAACCAAAAGACCAACCTGATAAAACATTATCTCCATCTTTAAGATTTATTTATTATTAAACCTATTTTTTTTTTTGTTTATTCATGTTTCTTTGAAAAAAAAAATACATGCTATTACTTTCCTTAACACAAATTCTATACCTGCTTCTATCAAACCTTTTTAGTTTATATACAATATCATTGAGTGAAAACTATTTCTCAACTTCCTTGTCTTCAGCATTTTTCTTTTATAGCCAATTATAAGACTGACCTGAATTCTTGAAACTTAATTGGCATATTATTATTAGTTTCAGATGTTTGCCAAGTTTCTTAAAAAATTTTGTATTTTGGTGGGGTTGAAAGAAAATGATTCAGTCCATGTATGTTCCAAAAATTGATATTACAATGGTATTTTTCTTTCTAATGTTTTGTCTGTCAGGAGGGCTTTGATCCTATTGAAGAACTTCTTTTACGAAATGTAATATTTTTAATTTGAATTGTACAGGGAGCCAGAAAAAAAACTCTCTACCTCACCAATATCATATGTAAAATTTTTTTTTATGTTTCTTCTAAGGGGTTCAAGTAGATCTCAGTAATTAAGTAGCCTGTATTACATCATACCTTAAAAACCCTTCTTGCAAGTTTCTCATGGGTCATATCAACAATCCTGAAAAAATATCTTTAAAAATTCTTTCAGGAAGTAAATGAAGAAGGAAGAGCTTTTAAACCCATAATGACTCCTTGTAAAGTGGAGGATGGATACCTGATCGCTGATAAGCAGGGTGTACTGGATAAGTAGGCTGAGAACTTTAAGTGTCTCCTTAATAGGGTAAATGCAGCGAGAGAATTGAGGTGGCCTGCCATGGATGAAGCATTGAAGGTGGACCACAAGGACCCTCCAGACGAAGAAGAAATTCAAGGAGCATTGGTGAAATTCTGGCATTGATAATTCTCTTGCTGAGTTACTGATAAATGTTACAATTTCTTGGAGATCTGCTGCATGAAATCTGGAAAGATAGGCAATTAGAGACTCCAGTATTTAGACAACATGTACACTTATCAGCTGCTGCGTCTAGCTCCTCAGGTTTGACATTGATATTGCAGGATGATCACTAACAGTTATAAAAAAAGCTTTTATTTTATTGAGAAATGCTGTTGTAAAGATGGGACCTGCTGTTAACTACACAAAATCAAGAAACTGTGTGTAAACCCTTGATTGAATTCTGAAGACTACATTTAAATTGATGGGCAGTGTGTGGAGAGAGTTCAGAACTTTGTGTACCTTTGGCCCCTGGTAAACAAACAAATTGATATTGGGGCAGAAGTTAAAAAGAGGATTATGGCTGCTACCCACTGCTTTTTTGTCAAACAGAAGTTTATGCGAGTTGTTTATCTTTTGACTAGACCCTCCAAAGTTCATCTATTTAAAAACCTCGTCCATCCTTTCCTTACGTATGCCCCAGAAAACTTGACCTTGATCCAAGTCTAAGAGGCTTCCCTTCTAAGATTTGAAAGGAATTCCTGATTTTCTCAGGAAAATATATGATCCAATGCAAAATAAAAATTTGAGTCACCAGTCAGACAATGATTTAATGCATCTATACAAGGAGCTTGATATTGTCCAATTCACCAAATTCACAAGACTGAAGACACCTGATTATGATCACCAAAGTCTTGAGAGAGCACATGCATGGTGTGAGAAGACTAGGCCATGCCTACTGTGGGGGAATTGCATAAGAGGAGCACTTGACAGAAATAACTGGCAGTAGATGCTGGAGCAGTCCAAGACTTTGATTCAAGGGTTGTAGTGCTGGTTACAACAACAAAAGTTTATTCCTTCTTTGAGCATTTTGAGACATTAATATTAATAATATAAAATAAGACTTTGCCAGCATGATTATTGTTCTTACTGCAACCAATCTGCTCTGGACTTAACTTGAAGTGCATCAAATAACTGAAATACCACCCACCCCCCTCTACCACTAAGCATTGTGGGGCACCTACAATATAATTACAAAAAAAAAATAGAGCTGTTAATGGTGCACCAACATAGCCATGACTTTTTCTCATCATCAATATGGCTTTTCAACATGCGGTTAAATAATTTGTGATTCAGATTTCTGGAACCATCATTAAATGAAGCTTCCAGCTGCTTGCCTGGTGATCTGTTTCAATTGGTAGGTTCTTGTGAGGTCCTCTTGGCTTTAGTAGTAGCATTAAGATCACTTGGACTGGAAATCATTGAGTTTTAGATAAAAATTATTACCGGCGATATCTGGTCAATGCTGAAAATTTTCTGATTATATAAAGTTCAGAAATGTGAAGTCAATGCTGTATTCATGACTTATAATCCCACCTCCAAAGTAATGTTTATTATTACCTAGGTCTGTCAAGCTATTTATTATAAACTTGGATCATCTCTGCAAGTGATGAAAAAAGGGATATATATATATATACACTGGGGGACAAAAAAAACCGGCGCACCTGGAATTTTACCTGAAAAATGCAGATTAAATAATTATTTTTGTGTGCGGNATCAGGCAGCTCAAAAACTCAGAAAAACACAAAACATTTATGATAGTAAACTATTGTACAATAATTTGTGCAGTTTCTTATTTCTGCTTGAGAAGTGAAGTGAGTATGTATATTTCATAATGAATTATAAATAAATCTATAATTGTATATTGTTTCTCTGGATTGGAATATGGTTTCAGAGTAAGAATTGGCAGTGATGTAAACTTTTGATCTCTGATATGTAATTTTTCAGAGAATGGATTGATGTTGGTTTTATATTAGTTGGCTTTTAAGAAGTATATGTAGTTTTCCTGGGACTTTTTATATTAAATTGGTGGGTTTTATCATGTGCCTTGTGAGTATTCAATTCATCATGCCTTAAGCTTGGGATCTGTTTGGGTTTGTTTTATTTTTAATTTGCTTTGATTTAATATAAATGCTTTGTCTTGGGTTATTTATCTCCAATGAGTTTTTCTGCACAGGGATTTATTAACATAAATTTATTTTATGGGTGATGTATTTTTCTTTGTATTTAAATTTTTTTAATCATTAGTCTGTTTAGTTTTTATTTCCTATTTTTCATGTGATCATTTAGTACTGTTAAAATATGAGTTTAGTGATGTAAGTCTCTCTATTCGCCCATTAAGTATTTTGGTTTTATTTAGTCCTGTTGATATATGGATTGTATTTCACTATATGTAAGAATGGCATATTGAACTTTGTTTTGAATTGTTTCATTTTTGAATTTGGGTTTATTATTTAACAATCTAATGGCGACACTAATGCATTATCCATACTTTTCAGGGACTACTACTGTTTGGGTTTTGTGAAAAATTTAAATATAATTCTATTTTGTGTAATGTTAATAATGATTTAACTGAAATTTTCTGAAATAATTATTTTTTGTATGCTTGTTCTTTCTAATGAGTTTAATTTATAAGTTTATCAGTATTTTAACACTGATTATTTTAATGAGCTTGATTTTCTATCTGTCAGGGAAGAGCTGCGTAAGCAAATCAGATATTCATGTTTCATTAGATGGGTATAAATGAGAGTAAATGACTAATTCATTATTGCATGTCAGATAGGTAATTAACTTAAAAGGAAAGGCCAACTAACTAACATGCCTATAAACTGATTAGAAAAAAGAGGAGGGGAAGTATTCATCCATCATAATTATTTTCATAAATATCTTTCATACTATGCATTTTTCTTTAAAATATTTTTTTTCTACTTTTATTTATTTATTATATTACTCTTAACATAATGACATTTTGTAATTTGATTACAATGAACTAAAAAAATGACAAATTTACAATGCCAAGAGGAGAGAAGGTGATCAATGACACCACTCTCAAATTAAATACAAACTATGTTCCCAGGAGACCACGAGGCCATCTTCATTTGAGTCGACGGGGAGGGTTGTAGGAATTGGAGTTGGAAGACAAAGTCTGTGCTTGTGGATTAGAATGGTTTGGCAATTTACTGTGGAAAAGCATCAATTGCGAAGAAATGAGATCTTGAACAAAAAGGGATATTAAAATCATGGTGAAGGGAGGAATTGGGTACGTAATAGGGAGTGTTAGCAATTATCTGAGGGTTTCAGATTGAAAGGATTCGTTGGATGTTGGAAGGCTTGGTGGCACCCCAGATTTCTAAACCATATGTCCAGATTGGTCATAACCTTGTCTTGTAGTGTCAGTTTATTTTCTATTGTAAGATTGGAGTTCCTATTCATGAGTCTTTATAGGATTCCTTGTCGTCAATTGAGTTCTTGTCCTTTAATTTTAGTATGTTCAACCCATATGAGTCGTGAGTAAAGATGGAGTAATTTGCGCTTAGGCAGATGAGAGATTATATACTTGAACTTGGAAGATGTTACTGCTTTAATCGTTAAAGACATAGGTAATGACGTGTCCAGAGACTTCTCTGTCTCCATGGTATTGGGCAGGTCTAAAGGGTTTAAATGAGGATTAAATGTTTGCTTGAGGTGCTGGGCAAACTTTTGGGCCTTGTCTCTGTCAGAAGCCCAGGAACCTTCTCCTCAGCACAAGGGGGTGGAAGCTTCATGGCTCTAAAGGATTCTGAGAGAAGCAATCAAGAGGGGTTTGTCTTCTGCTGAGAGGGTAGAAAGGTGAGCATTAAAAGCCTCATTTCGTAAAGCACCTAATTTTTGTTTTATGAGCTTGGAAAGACTATTAATGTCTTTGCGATCTGTGAGGTGTCTTTATTTCTGGAACAATGCCCTTGAGAGGCATTTCACTATGAAGAGTTTTTTAAGAAAATCTGGGAGTGGTTTTAGGGACTCAGAAGAGTAATAGGTAAATTTTGGTTTGAGATTAGCCATACATATGAATTGCTGAAAGTTTATGGTAAAAGAGTGTACAGCATCATCTAGATCGTCTGAGGTCTTCAGAGAAATTCCGAGTTCAAAAGACACTTCTCTGAGAGTTCTAAACAAGATCCAGTCGACTGGACCTGTAATGAGGGAGGGGAGCAATTGTTTTGGAATAGGGGTCAAGGATAACATTAGGAGACCAGGGCTGTGGTCAAAAGAGAGTTTGTTTTAGGTAGAAGCAGAATAATGAAGAGGAATATGGTTTTTGGAACTTAGAAGATAAAGAAGTCCAAGGATATTTGGAAGGTGGTTCACATCAGAGGGCCAATAAGTGGGAGAGGAAGGACTGGTGAGGTTTTAGGATGATGCTGCATTATTTAGAGCACGGCCACGTGAGTTGGTCATTCTCAATCCCCATTTCAAGTATTTCGCATTGTAAAATCCATTGGCAAGGAAACGGGGGCCAAGGTATTTGAGGAAAGTGATAAATTCTGGTGTAGTGATTGGCTTATTTAGAGGACAGTACACTCCTGAAAGTGTGGTAGGAGAAGAGGATGTAGAATAAAATTAGACTTTCATATATTCATATGAAAGCCTGTTGTTCATTGAAGGGACTGTAGGACTGGAGGGTAAAATATGATGGGTATAGGATTTCTTGATAAGAAGCTCAGTTCCACCATGAGCTGGCCCATCAGGATGGTCTGTCCTATAAGTGTGCTAGCTAGTAATTTTTAGATTATTTTGTTTAGTTAGTCATATTTTTGTCAATTATACATCTACTTTTTTGTTCTCGATTACTGGTTTTGAGTTCATCAGTATGTGTCAGAATGCCGTTAGCAATCTAGAGAAGGATAGAAAAGGAATTATTTGACTGGAGAATCATGCTGGTGGATGAATGTGAGGTGTAGAGTGGGTTGTCTTAGCATTGTTTCGCTCGGTGGGGGTACTGGCCGCTTCTTTTGTCTCCTCTTGTCCTTTGGAGGTGTCATTGGTCCAGGTGAGACAGTGGCCTTAGTGAGGGAGAGGGCAGATAAGCCTGACAATTTTAAGCCCAGCCTGCCCGCTTGGGGCTAGCTTTTGAAAAATACTATAAGTTTACTCAATGAATTGAGGGTGATTTTCACTGGTCAGGAGTCACCGGTACTCTTAAAATATCTAAAAACATAATTTTAGTCATTAAGATTTTTCTTCCTCAGCAGGAGACAAATCCCTTTGGATTGCTACTGGCAGAATCCTTAAGAGCCATGAAGCTTCCATTCCCTTGTGTCGGAAGAGATGGTTCCTGGGCCAATAATTTGAGATTGGAGTCATTGGTCACCTTCTATTCTCATGTGATTGACATTGAGTGTCATTTTTATTTCATTGTAATCAATTTACAAAATGTTTTTATCTAATATAATGTAATAAATAAATAATAGTTTAATAATAATAAGATTTTTCACTTACAACTTTCTCTAAACTATTTGGTTACTCAAAAAAAAAAATATCAGTATTATAAATTTTGGACTTCCTCTTAACCCCTGCATCTGATTTAAACTAAAACTTAATTCATTCAATAATACGAATATAAAGTCTAAATATCGAATTTAATTTCTATATTTTAAAAATAATTGGGCCTACCCATGACCAAAAGTGCTAATAACAACACAGATATTAAGAAGATATTTTAAAATCTTAACCCCTTCATTCTTCCTTTCAACCGATTTCAGCCATTAATAAATTAATCTAACGTTATTATCGAAATAATAAGCTTGCACGTCAAATTTGATGGTTTTATTATTTTAAAGTGCTAAAGCATATACTCACTTGCACACTGTAAAATTTTGAATAGTGTACATTTTTAGCTTTCCAAATGTAGGATTCAGTTAAAACTTTTAAAAATCCATTTGTTGATACTAAACTTGGAGGAAATCTGCTAAAAGATTGATTCTTTTTTATGGCCATTTTTTTTTTGTTTGCAAGAGTTTTGGTATCCCTGTACATTATTTGCACTTGTGTTTGTAACTTACAGGGTTGTAGTTAAAGGCCAATTTTCATGGATTCTATCATATTTTGTAGCTAGGCAAATTTCACAATAACTTTTTTAAGTTTGTATAGAGTTTTTATATTTGGATAGTAGTACATGTCATTAAATCAAATTGATTTTTTCTATGCCTCTGTGGTTCGATTTTTGCTAGCTATCTATAATTTGATTTATATTGATTTTTGATCATTTGACATGAAAATTTCATTCAAGGGTTTAATTTTTGCCAGTAGGTTTTCAGTGTGCAGTGGTTTTGGAAGTTTATTTATTTTTATTATTTAAGTTTATATTAATAGTCTGTCTAGTTTTTTGTTCGTTCTTTTTTCCCAGGTTTGTATAGTGTTTTAGTTACACACACTTGCTGTAAGGAATTAATTTTGAGATTTTTTAAGAATTTCCTTTTGAGTTTTTAATTTTGTTTCTTAAGTGAATGTTTCTAAAGCATGTAAATAAAATCTAAAATACTCTACTGTCCAAGTTATTGTAATTTCATGTTTTCAATAATGGATAAGTTTATTTGTATATTGTTTAAATATAATGTTTTTAAGTGAGTTGTTAAAATTTTGGTTAAAAACTGCATCAAGAGCAATGTTGTTTGTATGAATATTTTTTAAAAAGTATTTTATGGTATATTGGTTTATTGATTAATAATCCTTTGCCAAATTAAATACATTTTTTGCATTCGGGTGTCATCAGTATTCATTTTTGCATTATTCTTTAGTCTTAGTGTCAAAGGTTTGGCAATTTTGTCAAGTTCTTATATAAACCTTCTTTGATGTCATAAAAGTCCTAAAAATCTTTACTCTTATTGTGCTTTTTGTGAGGGGACAATTTTGGTTCTTCATAATTCTCGAAAATTCCATCTTGTCTGATAGAATTTTTAAATTTTAGCATCTTTGTCATTTGAAAACTCTTTAATTTGAAGATGTTTAAACTTATGCTACAATTAAGTATATCACCTAAGTGAACTATATCAGTATTTATTCAAATTATATGTAATATATACTATAATTTATTAAAGCATCTTGTGATAAATAAAGGTATAAAGGGTCTTAATTAATAAAAGAAAAATTATTGGGATAGCTCATGGGATCCGTAAAGGTCTCACAATCCTGGTATAGCAGGAATGAATCCCGCATTGTGCAAGCTTTTATAGATAAATAAGGGTAAGTAAGCATATTATCTTTTTTGGCCTATCTCTAAAAAATAATTTTTCTCTGGTTATTCTTTCTATTATAGATTATTGTCTGAAGTTTTGTATAGAAGTATAATTATGATTTATTTATTTAAATTTTTTAAAATATTGATATTGTTTAGAGGTCTCTAAATATAATATTTAATTTTTTCTGAAATATTGTGGATATAAACTGGTCATTTAGGATATTTTTTTATTCTTGAGGTACATGATATATATTCTTCATTGGAATTAACATAGGTGTAAGTTGATATGGTTTATTAGGTCTCATTTTAGAGGGTCTTGGTAGATTGGTAAATAGTAGTTTTTTTTGTGTTTTTTTAAATATGTTGTNGAAACGCCAATCAATGTGTTTCTGGAGACAAACTGAATTCAAAATTATGAATTTTTCCTATATATATACATATATTAGATGTTTTATTTTAAATCTGCCTTGAAAAATAAATCATTTATTTCAATATTGGCTTTAGTGGGGAAATTAATGATGGTTTTGGCCAGGATCAAGAAAGGGAAACGACAGTTGGATTCACATTTAATATTGAATTCGAAAGGGGGATGGAACAATTCTAGGATCTGTGAAGTTTTTTCCTGATTGAGGAAAAGTACAAGATCATCAACTTATTTCCTGATGAAGATGCTGTCTTGGGTGAAGTGGTTTAATCTGTAAATCTTTTTCTGTCATACCACATCTATAAAATATATATTATGTTCATTCCATCATAATAACATATTATGTTCATTCCAATCTATAATTCTATAAGTGTAATAGTGTAATTGCATTTCAGCCCTGATGATGACTTACAAGTTAAGTCGAAAAGTTGGCAATAATAAAATTGTTACCCAATAATTTTAGAGTACTTTACTTTTTTTATCCTGTTTGAAACCCAGACTAATTTCTTCAGCATAATACTCGACAGCCAACCAACCTCCAAATATTGACTATAACTTATTTATATATTTTTTTTTTTTTTTAGTATTGGAGCTAAAATAAATTTTCTTATTTTATTATTTTTTAGACGTTTAGTGTCAACATTGAATGAATTTAATTTACTTGAAATTTCAAGTCTTCACATTGAGATTTTGTAAATAGAATATTAATAGGACAATTCATTTCAGGCTGGGCTGAGTGGAAACCTGATAGCACTGACAGTGTTATATGCAGGTGGGATGATGGTTTCCTCCCAGGCGCTAACCATTGGAGATCTCTCAGCTTTCCTGTTGTATGCAGCTTACATAGGAGTATCCCTTGGTGGGCTTTCTAGCTTCTACTCTGAGCTTAATAGAGGTCTTGGTGCCTCAACTCGTCTCTGGGAAATCATAGAAAGAACTCCTCATATCAGGTGGCAAGGTACTTTTGATATTTGAACATAAATTACACCACGATTATTCAAAAGTTTTATATTTAGAGTTCTTCTGAAAAAAACATTTGTCAGGGTGTTAATAAGATAATAAAAAGAAGCCTAATAGCTGAATGCATTGAGACAAAATTTTGAAGGTTTTTTTTTTTTCGTGATAGCAGCCTTCAATGTCTATGTAAGAAAATACATTATGTATGTAGTATATATATA